>NW_021029385.1:0-11149 GCF_004153795.1 Camellia sinensis
TAAGTTGTGTTGTTTGCCTTCGTGTTTTATTAGGATGTCTACAAGAGGGAGCTAGAGGTCGGATGAGTAGTAGGAGCGCCCCAGGAGAGACAACAGTTTCCTTTAGTACCTGGCCGTGCAGCATCGGCTGTCGCACGTGAGATTGTGAGAGCAGTGCGAGGACGCCCAGGCTCACAGCTGAGGGGCGGCAGTGGGCATGCTCTCAACTTACTAAGAGTATTTTCGCTCCAGTCCACCAGAGTTGTGGGGGAGGCTAAACCGTGGAGGCAGAGAGTTGGCTAGCAGATTACCAAGACTCTTGAAATGCTCAGAGTCGAAGATGAGGAGTTTGAGGGTTCTTGGCGAATTTTTAGTTGAAGAGTGATGCGAGTTATTGGTGGAAGTATGCTAAGAAAATGTGGGTAGCACGGGGTTTGCTGTTACGCGAGGCCTTTCTTGGCAAGATTTCCCTCCTTTGCACGGGAAAGGTGCAGGGCATCAGGTTTTGGAGCTGCGTCAGGATGATACTCCTGTGGCACAGTTTGAGGATGCGGTTTGCTAGCTTGTCGAGGTATTGCTCCAGAGTTGGTGGCAACAGTGGAGCGTCGTGTTTGGTTTGAAAGCGGTTAAATGTTTCGAGTATTCGGGAGAAGGTCAGCTGGAATTCCTTTTGGAAGGATATTATATTGTTTAGTCGAGGCAGCGGCCCATTTTTGGAGGGCCATTGATGGTTGAACGATGATGGGGTTAAGGAGGAGGACCGTTTTGGTAAGTCCTACGGTTCTAAGCGCTCTAGGCTCAGTAAGGGGTAGAGGCAAAAAAATGCTCAGTTAGGGCTGGTTCCTTTTCTTCACCAGGGTTTCGGACTCTTCTGTTGGGAGTCCGGGGAGGTGCAGGTTTCGACCAGTCTCAGAGTAGGGGGCTTGGTGGTTTGTTTCGTTTGTGGCCGAAGCAGGGCCATGGTAGCGTTTGTCCTTTGCGTGTAAGGTTCTCGGGTGTTTCAAAACCCAGTCAGACTCAGTTGTACCCCGGTCGCGCCCGCTAACACTATCAAGAAACGCGCTCATAACTGTCAGGCAGGCTTCGGGAGGACGCTTGCGAACATCAGGTGATGGGTGGGCCTACACTCATAGATATCAGCCCCAGATATGTATTACCCATGGAGGGGGACTTGTTGTTGTCTCGTTCTGCCGGTGGTGTATGATGTGAATCATCTTGTTGTTGACGGTGACTGTTGGATGATGAGGCACCATGTTTTTGTATCGTATGCATATGTGCTCGTTGTTTGTTTAACCCTTCAGGTTTGGGGAGTATGTATGGGTTTTAAGCTTCTCTTTTATATTGAGAAGTTGTTAATGGGGTCAAGATCCAATGTGTTGCCTTGCTTGTACGTATGTGAGTTGTTGTGGACGCCTGTTTGCCTTATTCCTTTAAGATTATTTGTCAGAAAACGAGGGGAATCCGTGGGAGAATTGTGTTAGAGTGGTGGTTATGAGAGTTGCGAGATGTTGGCAAGTATTTGGAATGTTGGTAGGTGTGGAACACAACCGAGTGGGGCTGGGGCAGCATTCCTAAGAGGAGAACAGGTTCTGTTTATGGTGGCGAGATTAGAGCGTTGGTCAAATTGTCCTTCATGATTGGAAGTTATTGTAATGAGTTTACCAAGTCAGTTTTCAGTCAAGGAGATGAGAGGGCTTGCTAACGTAGCCCGATAGTGGGGAAATATAATCCCTTAGATACAGTGTTTGTGGGTTTGATTTTAGGAGATCCAGTGAGATTCTAAATCGGAGGTTTGTGTGGGGAAGAACTCTGTGTTGGGGTTAGTGGCACATCAGTGTGTGATTACTGAGTGTGAGTTTATTGGAGTTGGCTTAGTCAGCTGTGTGGTATCGTGGTTTGGGTTGACATCGGTCACCTTGAAGTTAGTCTCGTTTGTTGGTAGACTTTATATGTTCGGTTAAGGAAAACTGAAACTAATCGATTGAATGTTCATAGAGTATGACGGTGGATGAATACATTAATTTTATGTTTGAGATTGTGTATAGAACCTTGTGCTTTATATGCTTTGTTTGTAGAGGAGGGAGATGGGGATGTTATCCGCGGTTTTTAGGGGGAAGATGGGAGAGTACCCTAAACCGGATAGGATGGAGAGATGGGAGGATAACCCGTAGATTACAGTCTATTGGCTTGTATAGAGAAAGTGAAGATACGGCTCATAGTAATCTTTGTGAAGTGTAGATACAACTCTATGCTTGTGTCTAGGAAGTGTGGATATAGCTAAATGTTATTATCAATGTTAATATGCTTATCTTTGAAAAGTGGATAGTTTTTATACTTATCTGTTGGATAGTGCTGTTGTTATTTCTTACACTATCATTTATAGAAATGTTTGATGTTCTGTGTTGGTTGTGTATCACCGTTGGTTTGCGTTATGGTTGTTATAGCGTTATTTTGAAAGAAAATGGAAAAATAAAACTTTCCTGTATTGGCCACCAAGGTGTGTTTGAGAAATTGATTTAATCCAAGGGTTTTGAGGAATTCCAAATGAATGAATTGGCAAGATAAATGGTGGAATGACTGTGTATTAGATAAACACCGTGTTGGTGAAAAATGTATACAAAGTTTTTGAGTTCGCATGGAAAATGCAAAGTTTATTTTGAAATGGTCAGCATTGAAAATTGACTATCTTTGAGAAATGTCTTCTTGAGCAAAGAAAATGTTTCTTATTATTTACTCAAAAGGTTTGCTTGGTCGTGTTGTGCATTAGACTTAGCTTGAAGCGCTGGTCAAAGATGTGAGTAAACTGTTCAGAAGGGTTGATTTTTTGGGCTTTTATGCCTACAGTGTCATTTGGAACGTTCCCTCGGTTAGTCTCGTCCTGGTTAAGAGTGGATTAAAGGTTTGTGAGAGTAGTTTCTTCCTAGTATCAGGTTGGTTTGTGTGATCAGTTGCCTGTTTATGGCGTATCTTAATTTCGAGGACAAAATTCTTAAGGGGGGGGAGGTTATAGCGATCCCGGTATTCCCTGTTACTGTTAACGTAATCCGGACTTTGGTTCCGTAGATTTGTTGTTGTCTTATCCTCATTTCATCCCACTCCTTGTCTTAGAGTTTGGGTGTCTGTTGGACATTGTTGGGAATAAGTTGGTTATGTATTTAAAACTTAGAATCTTTGCTCAGTTGTTTGCCTCTCCGCTCGAGCAGGGGTATTCGGCGATCGACGGGAAATCACCCCATCCAGTATTCGCTGCATGGTAGACGCTCGAGGCGGGGGAGTTGACGCTCGAGCGGGCAACCATTTCTGTAAAAGTTCTGGGAGCGTGCATCCGCCGCATCGAGCGGGGGATTGGACGCTCGAGCAGGGATCTGTGATTGACGCTCGAGCGGGGAGTTCGACGCTCGAGTGGGTCGACTTGTATAACAACGCAATTTAGCTTTGATCACTTTTTATTTCCTCTCTCTCTTACTTTTCTGAAAAAAGCATTGGAGAGCACTTCACTTCTAAAACCTAACTTCTCTCTTAGGTGATCTAGCTAGAGTGTTTTTCTCACCTGGGCCTTTGTAAGAAGTGTGTTTATCGTTGAGGCTTCGTTGTGATCAAGAAATTGGATGAGCACTTTGATTTCGGGTCATCTTCTCATTTTGATTCTTCATTTTTGAGGTAGGGATTCTCCTTGTTCATTTTCAATACTCCGTCAATAGATAGACATGTGGTAATTTGTGTATTGCATTTGAAATTGTATCAGTTGGATTGTTTGAAAATGCATTGAATAAAACCTAGGTGGTTGTGTAGAGAATGGGTTGGCTTCAATGACTGTTGTATTGGCTAAAATAAATATGAGATTAGCATGTTGTAGTTAAATGAGGAAAAAGCATAAATTATATTGTTGGTTGAGTAAGATTATGAATGGGGTTGTTGACCACTGGTGTAAATCTCTTTTGTAGAAATGAGGTGGTAAGGATGTTTAATACCTAAAGGAGTTAACCATGGTTTGGAGTTGGATTTTATGAAACGTTTTTGTGAAAAATGAGGGAAGTGTTTTCGAAATAAGTTGAGGAATTGATTGTTGTATCTTGAGTGTTGAACACACATTGTAGAAGTTGTGATCTTTTAACTATCATGTTAATATTTGTGTGGGTTTATGATTCATGATGATTTTGAGCTTTTAATAGATGGACTACTATATGCATCTAGAGTTTGTCCTTGGTCATCGGTGGGAATGACACGGTTTGTGTAGAATTGTCGGGTTTGCATTTTGCCATTGATTAATTGAACATCGTATGCTGATAAATGCTTAGATACATTATATATGTGTATATTCTCGAAGGAGATGGTCATGGTGTTCGTTTGCTTAACACATTGCTGGTTGTCTTTGATAGTTTGTTATGATGCATTATACATTGTGTGGTTATGGCCTTGATTTGTGCTGGTTGTTGTGTTATGCCCCGCGCTGAGAATCAAAAGGTATCATACCCTTCCAGCTGGCGACTGGAGAACTGACCGATGCTTAGAATCAAATGTGTCATACCCTTCCAGTTAGCCACCTGGAGAACTGACTGTGCCAAATATCAAGGGTACCATAACCCCGTCCAGCTAGCATCTGGGTTAAACTGGCTTGTGTTAATGTTGTTGAGTGGGTGTTAGTGTTGGCTTACTACGCACATAGCTGTAGAGTGAAATGGATGTTTATTGTTGTTTCGTTGTAACTGAAAATATCATGGTTTGATTGGTTACAGTCTCGGAGGACTGGTTACTCCATTGGTTGATTGTATACATGTTGTGGTTGTAAATTTATATTTTTACAGAAGATATGCAGTGTATAGTTATGATAGAAATGGAAACGAACCAAAATGTCTTTTTTGTCTTTTGGAAGTGTGGAGGAGAACGAATTTTTATAGAGAAACATGTTTGAAAGGTACATCTGAGTATGTATAGAAATGGAAGAGATATCAGGGCTTAGTGTTGATTACTTCTTAAGTATTTGTCAATGTTTTGAAAAGATTGGGGAATGGGGTTGAATGAAAGGAAAAAGGAAAGAACAAACCACTTGTAGTGTTGAATGAAAACGTTGTTTGTCGAGAAAAGTTCATACATATATATAATTTGTGTATAACTGTCACATTACTTTCTAGTATAAGAATGATTGTTTCATGATCATAGCTATTCTGTAAGTTGTTATTGTTGAGGATCATGTTGATTCCCACTGGACTATATGGTCATCCCACGTTGTGAATCCTTTTCAGGTATTAAGCAGATTGAGCTGCAAGATTTGGATCTATTTGTATTTATTGGCCACGGGGGCCTCAGTTATTTGCGGAATGCCATTGTTGTAAAAGGTTACACCCTTCTTCTTGTACCTTAAGTGATGTAAGCCAATGGGCAATTTTTTTTAAGTATTGTTCATGTGATGTTTACTTTGCATGCGAATGAGAGTATTGTTAAATCATTTCTAACGGATTGAATTATAAGTTTATTTCCGCATGTTATCCTGAAATTGAATTAAGTTAATGAATTTGGTAATGACTTCGAGTAATAAATAGTGGGGCGTGACAAAAACCACCTACATGTTACGATCTAATTTGGGAATTAAAAGAAAAAGGAAAATTGGAATAAAAAATGAAGTTTTGAATAAATATAAGAAGTGGAAACTGCAAAAAAATTAAACGTGGAAGTTCATTCAAGAAACCACGATACCCTTAATGGTCTTATTGGAAAAATTAAATAAAAAGGATGAATAAAAATTGGAAGTGGAATAAAATAAAATAGAAGTTGCATAATTAAAAATGGAAGTTCATTCAGAAACCCTGCACCTTAGACGATCTATTTCGAAATTAAAATAAAAAAGGAGATTGAATGGAGATGGAAAATTGAATAAAATAGAAGTGAATAAAAATAGGAAATGGAAACTGCATAAAATTAAACATGGAAGTTCATTCAGTGACCACAATACTTCAACAGACTATAGAAAATTAAATAAAAAAGGGAAATTGAATAGAAAAGAAAGTGAATAAAAATGGAAGTGGAATAAAAATTAAAAATGGGAAGTTGCATAAAATTAAAAATGGGAAGTTCATTCAAAGAAACCACTACACCTTAACATTCTCTTCGAAATAAATAAAAAAGGAGATAATGAGATGGAAAATTGAATTAAAAATAGAAGTATGAATAAAAATAGAAAGTGGAAACAAGCATAAAATGAAACAGTAGAAGTTCATTCAGAGAGCACTTAACCTTAACGATCTATGTTGGAAATTAATAATAAAGGAAATTGAATAGAAAGGGAATGAATAAAAATGGAAGTGAATAAAATAAAATGGAAGTTGCATAAAAATAAAAAATGAAGTTCATTCAAGAACCAACTCTACACTTAAGATATAATTTGAAATTAAATAAAAAAAAGGAAACTCAATAGAAAAAGAAATGAATAAAAATGAAGTTGAATAAAAATAAAAATGAAGTTGCAATAAATTAAAAAGGAAGTCATTCAAGAAACCAATTACACCTAACAAATCAGCTTCTTGAATTTAAATAAAAACGGAGATTGAATGGAGATTCGGAAATAGAGGTTGAATTAAAAATAGAAGTGGAAACAGCATAAATGAAACAAGAAGTTTCATCAAGAGACCACTATTACCTAACGATCTATTTGGAATTAAATAATAAAGGAAATGTGAATAGAAAAGGGAATTGAATAAAAAATGGAAAGTGGAATAAAAATAAAAAATGGAAGTTGTATAAAATTAAAAATGGAAGTTCATTCAAAGAAACCAACTACACCTTAACGGTATATTTGAAAGTAAAATAAAAAAGGAAGATTCAGTGAATTAGGAAATTGATAAAAAAAAAAACAATGGGAAGTTGGATTCAAGAAATACATAACTCTTTTCATTAATAAAAAGAGTTGCAATGGGTGTGATAAATCGAATGAAACAGATAGACATAGCTTCATTCAAGAAGACCACTATACCTTAACGATCATTTGAGAAATTAAATATAGGAAATTGATAGAAAAAGGAAATGAATAAATGAAGGGAATAAATAAAAATGGAAGTTGCATAAATTAAAAATGGAAGTTCAGTTCAAGAAAAACATACAAACTTACTGATATATTTGGAAATTAAATAAAAAAGGAAATTTAAATAGGAAAGGAAATGAAAAAAATGGATGTTGAAATAAAAAACAAAAGTAGAAGTTGCATAAATTTTAAAATTGGAAGGTCATTCAAGGAAACCACTACAATGTTAACGATCTATTCGGAAATTAAATAAAAGAAGGAATTGATTGAGATGGAAATGAATAAAAATAGAAGTTCAATAAATATAAAAATGGAAACTGCATAACAATTAAACGTGGAAGTCATTGAAGAAAGCACTATACCTTAACGAATCTATTTGGGAAATTAAAATAAAAAAGGAAATTGAATAAAATGGAAATGGAATAAAAATTAAAAATAAAAAGTTGCATAAAATTAAATAGAAGTTCATTCAAGAAACACTACACCTTAACGACTATTTTAAAATTAAATAAAAAAGGAAATACAATAGAAAAAGAAATGAATAAAATAAAAAAGAAGTTGTGTAAATTGAAAATGGAAGTTCATTCAAGAAACAACAATACATTAACTATCAACGATCTATTTGGAAATTAAATAATAAAGGAAATCGAATAGAAAAGGGAATTGAATAAAAATGGAAGTGGAATAAAAATAAAAATGGAAGTTGCATAAAATTAAAAATGGTAGTTCATTCAGGAAACCACTACACCTTAACGATATATTTGAAATTAAATAAAAAAGGAAATTCAATAGAAAAAGAAATTGAATAAAAATGGACGTCGAATAAAAATAAAAATGGAAGTTGAATAAAATTAAAAATGGAAGTTCATTCAAGAGACCCTACACCTTAACGATCTCTTTCGAAATTAAATAAAAAAGGAGATTGAATGGAGATGGAAATTAAATAAAAATAGAAGTTGAATAAAAATAGAAATGGAAACGGCATAAAATGAAACATAGAAGTTCATTCAAGAGACCACTATACCTTAACGGTCTATTTGGAAATTAAATAATAACGGAAATTGAATAGAAAAGGGAATTGAATAAAAATGGAAGTGGAATAAAAATAAAAATGGAAGTTGCATAAAATTAAAAATGGAAGTTCATTCAGGAAACCACTACACCTTAACGATATATTCGAAATTAAATAAAAAAGGAAATTCAATAGAAAAAAAAATTGAATAAAAATGGAAGTTGAATAAAAATAAAAGTAAAAGTTGCATGAAATTAAAAGTGGAAGTTCATTCCAGAAGCCACTACACCTTAACGATCTATTTAAAATTAAATAAAAAAGGAAATTCAATAGAAAAAGAAATTTAATAAAAATGGAAGTTGAATAAAAATAAAAATGGAAGTTGCATAAAATTGAAAGTGGAAGTTCATTCAAGAAACAACAATACATTAACGATCTATTTGGAAATTTAATAAAAAAAGGAAATTAAATAGAAAAGGAAATTGAATAAAAATGGATGTGGAATAGAAATAAAAATGGAAGTTGCATAAATTTAAAAATGGAAGTTCATTCAAGAAACCACAACATGTTAACGATCTATTCGGAAATTAAATAAAAAAGGAAATTGATTGGAGATGGAAATTGAATAAAAATAGAAGTTGAATAAATATAGAAATGAAAACTGCATAAAATTAAACGTGGAAGTTCATTGAAAAAACCACTGTACCTTAACGATCTATTTGCAAATTAAATAAAAAAGGAAATTGAATAAAAATGGAAGTGGAATAAAAATAAAAATAAAAGTTGCATAAAATTAAAAATAGAAGTTCATTCAAGAAACCGCTACACCTTAACGATCTATTTAAAGTTAAATAAAAAACGAAATTCAATAGAAAAAGAAAATGAATAAAAATGGAAGTTGAATAAAAATAAAAATGGAAGTTGCGTAAAATTGAAAGTGGAAGTTCATTCAAGAAACAACAATACATTAACGATCTATTTGGAAATTAAATAAAAAAAGGAAATTGAATAGAAATGGAAGTGGAAGAAAAATAAAAATGGAAGTCACATAAATTAAAAAATGGAAGTTCATTCAAGAAACCACTACATGTTAACGATCTATTTGCAAATTAAAGAAAAAGGGAAATTGATTGGGGATGGAAATTGAATAAAAATAGAACTTCAATAGATACAGAAGTGGAAACTGCATAAAATTAAACGTGGAAGTTCATTCAAGAAACTACTATACCTTAACGATCTATTTGGAAATTAAATAAAAAAGGAAATTGAATAAGAATGGAAGTGGAATAAAAAATTAAATGGAAGTTGCATAAAATTAAAAATGGAAGTTCATTCAAGAAACCACTGCACCTTAACGATCTATTTCGAAATTAAATAAAAAAGGAGATTGAATGGAGATGGAAATTGAATAAAAATAGAAGTTTAATAAAAATTGAAAAGGAAACTGCATAAAATTAAACACGGAAGTTCATTCAAGAGACCACAATACTTTAACGATCTATTAGAAATTAAATAAGAAAGGAAATTGAATAGAAAGGGAAATTAAATAAAAATGGTAGTGGAATAAAAATAAAAATGGAAGTTGCAAAAAATTAAAAATGGAAGTTCATTCAACAAACCACTACACCTTAACAATCTCTTTCGAAATTAAATAAAAAAGGAGATTAAATGGAGATGGAAATAGAAGGTAAATAGAAGTTGAATAAATATAGAAATGGTAATTGTTTAAAATTAAGAAAATTTTATAATTTTTGAATGATGGTTTGAGATTCCTCTCTAAAATTTTTATTTTTCTTATATAATATATGTAGGGACATATTTTTAGGTAGTCCACGTGGAGGAGGTTGTTAGCCGAGCTACTACGTAGGCAAACCATGATGCCTAGATATGGTGCAATAATACCAGAATCTGAGATATTTTAATAGAGGATTAGAGTCCTAGATGACATCAAACTACTTATTTGGATAGAGATGAGACTCTTGAGAAAGTTGGACATTGACCACTATAAAAGTGAAGCACCCCCATGGGTCTAAGGTATGCTTTTTATGTTCTGTCTAGTGAGTCAAGCACTATTGGTTATTTTTAAGAGATATTTGATTACTGACTTGAGCGTTGGAGTGCCCCCGAATGGATGAAGCACCGCCGGATTCTTATCTTTCTGTGACAGATTGTTCGGACTTAATCTATTCTGCCGGTGCTCTCCAACTAAATTCCCTTTTAATTGTGTGATCGGAAATCAACACCCACAATATATATAAATATATAAGTTTTGTAAAATGTAGGGGTCCATGGCCATCAATGGCTAGGGAAAAAATAATTTCTCATTGCTAGTTAGAGTCGTGATAAATATGATTGACGCAACTCAAGTTAAGTTGAGTGGTGCACTACTAATTCAACCATATTCGATTTTTTTTTTAAAATAATTTTATAGAGGCGTTGGCCTCTATTATTAACCAAATAACATCAATTTGATTATTAAAGTTCTTCAATATTGGTATGCAAGTAGGGGTGCGTTTCATGCAGTTACAACCCAAGGAATTCAAGAGGAAGGGTGTTGTGACAACACTCATGTTATAAATTTTTGTTTATTTATTTTTGAACATTTCTTACCATTAAGATTATTAATTCTTTCAGTAAAAATCTTATCGTATGCATGCTATCACAGCACCTTCCCTAAATCCCAACCAAAATTGAATTTGTAAAATTTTAAGTTTTGAACAACATTATTTTAAATTTTGTTTGAGTCGGTTAAAATTTGTCACTTTAGATTAAATTCAATCTAGACAACCTAGAAATTTCAAATTTTATTGTTAATAGATGTTACTAACATCAAATAATTAACACAAAATACTCATTATTTTCCAATGTTGAATTAAGTTATACTTGATTTTAAAATAAAGAGTTTAGAGCATCTCCAATCCAGTATTAGATGTTTCATCAAATTTGAATTTGATGAAAATTCATATTAAATAAAGGAAAAATCAAAACTTTTATCAAATGAAGGGAGTCTTTTATCTTTTTTCAAATTTAAATTGTTACCGTTGAGCTGGACATCCTCCCAGATATCCACCTGGATGTCCACCCAAGAGCAATTTTGACAGTTTTTTTGTTCATATCCGGACGACTTTTAGGACATTCGCTCA
>NW_021029388.1:0-15046 GCF_004153795.1 Camellia sinensis
TGGAAGTGCATGATTAAATGCAGGAGATTGAACAGTAATAAGCTAAGGCACAAATACACAGATAAGGTCATTAAAACTCATACGTTTGGAAATTTAAGCATTATGTAAGTTAATATATATTTCACACTTTTTCTTTTCTTTTTTTAATTTTTTTGTCCTCAAATAAATATAATTTAGTTCTTTTTTCATGGGTTCGTCAGGTATGTATCGGACAATCTGTGGCTGGAGCGTCACCGTCACGGTAAATTTAGCCAAGAGTGTATTGTTTAGTTCTAGTTTTTTTCATATTTAAAGAACTTACATTTTGGTAATTTATGGACTCAACCTCTCTTATGTAACCGTATTGTTGTTTTTTTCGAGGATTTGCAACACTACAATAATACAAGAACGCAAAAGCTTAGAAGTTGTTGAACCATAAATAAGATAACCAGGCTACAATTTGCATGAACAAGTGTGCATAGCACTACAAAGTTGTGTTTGTTGATCTCCTGCTTCAGACGTGAGCTATAGCAGATGGATCACAGGAAGCACAGTCTTGGACAAATAATTGTACGGGCAGAATTGGTTATGATTTTAGAATGTATCTATATATAATCAATAACGTATGCTAAAGTGGACACAAAAAATAAAGTAAGATGGGTGGGATTTTGAGAAGTGGTTTTCGTACCACGTCACAAAATCTGTAACCAGTCGTCGTGTTTCTCCGTGTTAATTCTTATAATTTAACTTACGTGTTCCTAACAAATGTAATTTAATGATTATTTCTCTTCGAGTTTGTTTCTTATTTTATGTTGATTACAGGTTTTTATACTAGAGGTTGTAGATTTCTAATTACGTGAATAAATATTGATTGTAACTGTAACACTATTGATTCATATAGTATATATCTAATCCATGGTAGTCGTCTTGACTGCTATAAATGAAAATATTTCGCATTATCCAACCATGTCGTCTTACTACTTAATATAAATTTTCCATTAATCTAAATCCATGTCATCTTTAATGCTGTAATGTAAAAAATTTCTTCAATTAGTGATATCGGCCAACTAAATATCATCTCTAAGAAATCAGATGAGCTACATATTATGTGAGTCCCATAACACATTAACTGGGGCTGATTTATGCCAAGCTTTTCCTACAAGGTGGGCTTGTAACTCGCAAGCGGTTTGATTGGCAACGCGTCACTAAAATCCTTGAACTCAACTAAAAAAGCTAAATACTATGTCACTAGCCACATCAAGAGAAATACTGGATGGTACAGAGTTAACAATCTCAAGTTGTTATATTCTGTGTTTTTTTGTATTGGTCGAGAAGATGTGGGAATTTGCATACGCTGACCTTTAAAAATTGCTTGCTGTTAAAGCTCATAAATATAAAGATAAAAAAAGCTGTTGAATCGATAAATGGTTAGGTGTTCTCTTAAGTGAATTGTTGCAATCTGTCTACGGGCGTTTTTGAAAAAGTGAGCAAGGGTAGCTGTATGACGCCTAGGTGCGGTGAAAAGAGATTAATAAAATGGCTTTAGATAGAGTCAAGTAGAAAAGAAAGATTCATATAACCTACCTCATTTGATGAGACTCAAGACTTGGTTTTGATTGATTTGGGTTTGGTTTATCATAGACCTAAGTGTTAATGTAAAATGTAAATTGTAAAATGTAAACTACCACCACCTACCACCTCCACTACACCCACTCCACCTACCACCTCCACTACCACCTACACCTACTACCATCTTCTCCTCTATATATTAGGAATTGTAATATACATCAATTATTTTATATTGAAATAATTGATGTATATTATTGATTGATATATCTGTATATTACAATTCCTATATATAGAGGAGAAGATGGTAGTAGGTGTAGGTGGTATGGAGGTGGTAGGTGGAGTGGGTGGTAGTGGAGGTGGTAGGTGGGTGGTAGTTTACATTTTACAATTTACATTTTACATTAACAGCCCCCTCAAACTCAAGGAGGATAGGTACTTAGCCAACTTGAGTTGGAGAGAGTAACAAAACAGAAAAATAAAGCTGAAAATAAAATTAAAAATGGGATAGGAGACTGGACTGGGTAATGGTTAGTGTCAGACGTTGTAGAAGACACGTATGGTGTGTCGGACCGTTTGTAGCGACAGTTTACGGGTCATGTGGACCGTTGTAGCAGACACTCGTGTGGTCGTGCTTCAGACCGATGTAGAAGGACAGTTTTCGGGGTATGGTGGACCGTTGTAGCAGGACAAGTTTACGGGGTCATGTCGGACCGTTGTAGAAGACAGTTTACGGGGTCATGTCGGACCGATTGTAGCAGGACAGTTTACGGGGTCATGTCGGACCATTGTAGAAGACAGTTTTTGGGGTCATGTCGGACCGATGTAGCAGCTGACGGAATCAATGTCGAGACAGTTTTATGGGTCAAGTCGGACCGTTGTAGCAGACACTGTGTGGTCGTGTCAGACCAATGTAGAAGACGTTTCGGGGTCATGTCGGACCGTTGTAGAAGCAGAAACCTATTTGAGGGTGAAAAGGGATTGATAAAAGCTGACCGGTGTAGAGACACTGTATGAGTGTGTATACAGGCTGCCCAAATATACATGGATGTAGATATCGAGCTCAAAAGTCGTGCCTCAAAGGTGTGCCCAATCTATCCAAAAGGCGTGCCATCAAAAGGCGTGCCGATGCATCAAAGGCGTGCCAGATATGATGGCGAGGCACGTGAGTGCCTTGGCTGCGTGCCGTTTGTCTGGCGTCAAGAGGCCGCGATGCGCGTGGCTGCCTCGGCTATTTAACCAAGACGGAGCCTGAGGCCGGGCAGAAGACAAACAACGTGCGAGAAAAATTCTGAAAAACGCGTCGTTGGGCTGAGAGAGATAGTCTGTAACACTCTGTTGCGAGAGATGGCTTTCGTCGTCCCGTGGTCTGCTGACTCTCTTTCCCAACCTCAACGAGTCACAAGAGAGATAACGGGTGCGGTGTCCCGTGAACCTCAACCAAAACACACTGGGTTTGCTCCGTTGAACTTTTCGATGCAGTCGGTGGAGCAAAAAATGGCAGTGCAAACGGATGTGGAGGGAATCAGTATACTTTGAAGGCACGTGTGGAGTCCATGACTGCGGTGACAAACTTTGTCGAACCGGCTGCAGAGTAGGGCAATATGAGGTGCAGCAGTTAAACTCCCGCTGGCTTCTTGCTCCAACGCATGTATAAGGATGCACGAGCAGAGATAAGTGTGCTAAAGGCGGAAAACAAGGAGCTGAAGCGGAAGTCCACCGTGATGTTCCGATTTGGAGGTCCGCCATATGCTGCAGTGGGGAGCAGGGGGGGAGAACGTGCTCGGGGGTGGGAAGTATGGAGGCAGCGGCAAGGGCGCGCCAGGACGGAGGCAAGAAGAAAAGACCGGCGCGCAGAGTAGAGAAAAGATAAGGAAAAGTCCCGCCGGTGGAATGGGTGTTGGTGGGGTGATGTTTTGTTTTGTTTGTTTTTGTTTTTTTTTTTTTTTTGTTGTGTGTAAAATTGTGATCGGGGTTAATCCCGGAGATGAATAAAATATGTGTGTTGTGCAAATTTGTAAATTGTTTGTTTGTTTGTGTTGTTTTGTTTTGTTTTTTTTTTTTTTTTTCAAACACTTTTCATCTCTTTCAAATAATTGAAATCAAACGGAGGAGAGAGAGGGTGTTGGGTTTGCAGATGAGCAGGTTTTGGGTTAAAATAAAAAATAAAAAAGGGAGATGGATGTGCAAAAGGTGTTGGAGGGATGGGTTGGAAAGGTAGACATATCGTGGATGGAGCATACTCGGTCTGACCCAACTCAAGTGCATTTTGCAGTGAGTGGAGCATATACTTAGTGTAGTCCACCATGTGTCCCCCATACCCCTTGAGTTTGTCTCCCGTGAAAGCGGGTGCGACAATATGGCGCTTGTGATGCCAATCATCGCCGTTGGCATTATACACATTTTATATTTGCTTTCTAAATTCAGTTTCTCTCTCTAAGTTTGCTTTGCATTCATGGCTTCTGTGACGGCGAAAGCGAACTCTGCGAAAGTGACGAAAGGGAAGAAAACGTCTGCTCCGAAGGTGCCTCGAGCACATCCTCCTTACGTTGAGATGATTACGGATGTGATTGTGGCGATGAAGGAGATGACTGGTTCGAGCCAGTACGCGATTGCGAAGTTCATCGAAGAGAAGTAAAAGGCTCATCTGCCGCCGAATTTCAAGAAGCTTTTGCTCGTTCAGTTGAAGAAGCTCGTCGCATCTGAGAAGCTTGTTAAGGTTAAGAACTCGTTCAAGCTGTCTTCGGCGGCGAAGCCTGTATCAGCCGCTGTCAAGAAGGCTCCTGCTGCGGCGGCGACAGTGAAAGTTCCCGTGAAGAAGACGGTTGTTGTGAAGGCGAAGGCGAAGGTTGTAGGTGGTGCGAAGGCTGTAGGCGGTGCGAAGGCGAAGGGTGTTACGCCGGTGAAGACAAAGAAGGTTGCGCCGAAGCCAAAGGCCGTGTCGAAGCCAAAGAAAGCTGCGAAGACAGCGACGGTGAAGTCGCCGGGGAAGAAGGTGGCGTCGAAGAAGGGGAGGAAGTGAGGAGGTAGTGTATAGAAAATTCTAGCGGACTAAGTTGAGGTCCGGCGGGCGGTCAAGGCAAGGTTGCCGCCCGCCGGAAGGCGAAGAACACCAAGATCTTTAACCTATAGCTCTGATACCATGTAAAATAATTGATGTATATTATTGATTGATATATTATTGATTGATATATCTGTATATTACAATTCCTATATATAGAGGAGAAGATGGTAGTAGGTGTAGGTGGTAGGTGGAGTGGGTGGTAGTGGAGGTGGTAGGTGGGTGGTAGTTTACATTTTACAATTTACATTTTACATTAACACTAAGAAATCCAAATTGCTATCGCCAAAACTCTACATTGATTTGAACAATATGGAGAGGTACCAAGAAAGAGATGATTATGAGCAAACTACAGAGTGACTTTGTTTTTTGTTTTGTTTTAATTTTTATTTTATTGCTTGTTGTTGATGGGAATGTTCTATAAAGGAAAGTTGACCGGTTAACTATAAATAAACAAAGGTGGACTCTACAAATTCGATTCTCCGTGATATATGCTTTACAGCCTACTACACACAATAACCGATGCTGCTTTTGATGAGATTCCAAAGGTGAAAATTGAATATAAATTTGGAGGGAAAAATAGGAAGAACTCGACTTCCAGCTTTTCTTGAAAACATGTAGGTCAATGAGAATTATTTGAACCAAAAAGAACCTTTTTGACCATTGTACCAACTTAATTATGATGGTGATCTTGAACCTACTTAGCAATTTTAGCACTCAAAGCACATTTAATTAAGAATAAGGTGTGCAAAAGTTATAAATTTATCTCTTATCGTCTCTTTAAAAATTATTTAAATTTAATAAAAGAACCGATTCTACTCAAAATAAATTGATTATGCAATTCACATATCCTCATTTATTTCCCAGCTTTATTTCTTGCTTTTCTATGTTGTATGAATTCGAGGATTTTTACAATTTATGGCAAGACTTTGATAACTTCAATTGATAGAAGATGTGGGTTCATTTATTGGAATTGAGATGCTCCATTATGCTCCAGTGATGATGATTATACAAAAGGAGAGGGAAAAATTTTAAACAACAAAAAAGTGAGGAGATCAGTAGACACCCAAAAAAGAAAAAAGAAAGAAAACAAGTTCAATAAACTTTGTCTATATATATGTGGTGTGGGACTGAAAACAGCTTTGGGGGCTTTATTACTTTGAGAGAGGTCAATGGTCTGCTTTTTTATTTAAAGGAGAAATTGAAGCAGAGAAAAGATGAATGATTATACACTCATCAATATGTCCGTATAGATAGAATTTTTCTCTTTGAAGAAGAAGAAACACTAGGGATTTTTTGCAGGTTCTGCTTTTCTCTGGTGTGCTTTATGATTGCTCTTTTCTTTGTAAGCTTTTTAAAGAAGAAGAAGAAGATGATGATGAAGATGAACAAGTAAAGTAATGCTGGTAGTGAACAGAACAACATGCACAAGAAGTTGTTCATTGTTGTCTTTTCTTATTACATATAATACAAAGGTGTTTTTGCAGCTTTGCCTTTGCATTTTGCATGTCCTACCCACCCACCCACCCCCCCCCCCCCCCCCGGTGACAACCCTTTCATTTTCCTGGAAAAGAAATAATTAAGAGACTTTAAAGCCACAAACAAACTCTATCATTCTATCCAGTAATGCAACATCAGATAAATTTGTGGGACACAGAAAATTTGAACCTGGTTCTCAGGCACTATATTGATACTGTAGCACCAAACTATTGGAATTGACTTCTTATAGCACTTAGGTAAGAAAAGGGAATTCTCAATGCATTTTTTTGCACATTGTACCTTATCAACCTTGTTGCCAACAAGCATCTTGATGCAATCTTGATTTGTTGAATACAGATCAATTTCTTTAGCCCACACATCAGATAGATCCGTAAATGTATCTCGTCGGGTTACATCATAAACTGTTCCAATCCCAAACACAATTTGGTTAACAGAATATTTGAAGAGTGCATGGTCTTTGGGATCATGAGACAGCTTCTAGGTAAAGAAGGAAAAAGGTTGAGACCCACAATGACATGGTAGGTTATGTGTCAACTTTTGGTTTGTCACAAACTCAACCATGTAAAGCCCAACTCCCTTGGCCTTGGCCATGTCATTGTTGGTGAATTGTAGGGACTTAAATTGTGAGTCTCTAGCATTTCACATAAAAGATTTTATTTTATTTTATCTTTTTTAAAAACAAGTCTTGTAGAGATCAAGTAACATAAATCTTATACCATTATTTAGTAGGGAAAAATATTTCAGGAGTGGTATACCAATAAAAATGTGTAAATTAACAGTTTGATTATGTTAAACAAAAATACAAAAGAACAACAGACTTTAACCAATGCTGAGAATTCTGACAAATGGAAGTCACTTGGAACAAAGAAACTTGTAACTACCAGTGGAGAGATTTATGCCAATTGAAAGCTACACTATAGATCCTCAAAGAGGTGACATTGTAAAAAAGTTCAAGAGAACCATGTGGGTAGGATTTCAACACTAGGAGACTGAGGCCTACAAATGTACCGAAGAAATAGACAACTTCTTGATCTCTCTTAACATGGGTCAACTCAAATATAGAAAACTTTGAAATGTGCAAGCATTAAATTTCGCAAAATAAATCATAGAACTCAACTCAACAAAAAAGTTTAGTCTCAACTTCTTTTAACAGTTGCATGTCTAGGGATATAACTCCAAGAAGAAATGTATAAACAGATGGATAAATTTAAGAAACATTACAAAATAGAACATTGCAAGGCCAACCAATATCATAGAGAAGAAGTTGGCAATCAGAAAGAGTTCAGATTGCATATTAATCAAATTTGGAATAGCTTACATAGCATGTGCAAATCAAACCTAAAGTGACACACACACAAACCTACACATTCTGATGAACTAAACTAAATATGCATCCCATGTCCAAAATCTTATACTCAACCTAACTCACTATTTAGTTCATATGGGTCTCATAACAATCCCATGTCCAAAAGTTGTTCTCACAAAATTCTAGCTTTATGATAGCTATATCAACTTCAAGAACACAAAAGGTTGCGACTATATAACAATAAGCGAATGTCCATGAGCAAACAACTTCAGGGGTTTCATCAGAAGCAATTAAAGCTGATGGCACATATTAAAATTAAATTGATAAAATAAATAAATAAATAAAAGGAATAAAGATGACAAAAGATGAAGAAATGGAGACAACATACCCATTATTATTCCTTGAGCTCCTCTATAATATGAACTAGTTAGTGTTCTGAATCTTTCCTGTCCAGCTGCATAATGAGAAATAAGAAAACTTTTCCCAAAGTCAAGGGAATTTCACCAGGGTAAACTTTTTAACAGTTAAATGCAGAGTATCAAACGCTGCCAAAAACCAACTCTTGCATTGAGCCATTAACCATAAAGAGGGAACCAAAGCAAGGAAGAAAACAGTTCTTTTTCTGTCAAATTAATCTTCTAAGTTTTTAGCGGCTTATAATAACATAAATAATAATCAGATACATAGGGTATGTTTGGTTTGTGTTTGAGAGATGTGTTTTAGAGATAAAAAGTACGAAAAGTTATTTGGCTTGATTTTTTTCAAAAGATGTTTTGGAAAATTATTTTGAGAGAGAGTTTTGAAAAAAGTGATTGATTTGATGTGTGTGAGAGAGAGATTTGTTTGGAAAACTTGTTTGGTTTACAAGTTTTGAGAAATTTTTTTGGAAAAATTTGTTTGGTTTGATTACTTTTAAAAACTTATTTGTAGAGAAAATTTTCCAAAAATTTTTTAGAAATACAAACCAAACGAACCCATAATCTCTCTGCTTTCTTTCTCTGACCCCCTGGAGGGTATGGGTACATAAGGAAGAAGGATGACAAATGCTTACTCGGAGAAAACAGGCTTAAAAAAATATATGAGAGATATATGAAACAATAAGTACAATAAAAGCAGTATCCACCCCCACACCCTCTCCAAAGTCCTGATGGAGGGTAGAAATAGCCATTACACAACTTGAGAATAGCTTCCTCTCTTGGTCAAAACTATCAACCTCTACCCTTAAGGAATATATTGTCATGACATGACCACAGTAAGGGTTTGTGAACATTTTTAAGATATCTATCTACAAATTATGCATAAGAGCAGAGACCAAGAGTTCACTTTTCCACCTACCCCACAATATCGCCTTCAATCAAACAACCATGAAACTCCAAAATAGTCAAATCCCTTAAGGCTTTCCAACAGAGCCATAGGCTCTGCTTTGATGGTTAAAATTGTCCCTGCTAACCAAGAAAAGAAAAGAACAATATTTCCTTTTAAAGTCTTCCAATTCCTAGCTGACCCAATTTACTGGAGTAGCAACAAAAAAATGTGAAATTTATTATTAACCTTATACAAACAATTCCAAGGACAAGCAATGCTCATCATATAAGGTTGAGCAGATGTGGTATTCAAAGACCACTATTTGAAGTCTCTTGTCATTGAGACAAAGAAAGCTCAAAACAGCACTCTAGAGTCTAACCTAATGTATTCTAAAGAATGTATTTACTTCTCATCACCATAGTCCTAGATACCTTGCTATATTAGGAATCTCAATAAATAACTTTAGAACAAGGATTCAAACTCCCGAATTGAATTTAATGTTTCTATTTTGCTAAGCTTTTCTAATCTAAACATCAAATAATCTGATCTCTTTCTTAATCATGTATAGCTGTAGCCTGTAGTGCATCCTATGAGGACCAACCAACTTTTTTGAGCTATGAAGCACACGTGCGGATACGGACATGGGCACAATACGGGTATGCCGATACAACAAATTCTTAAAAAAGTATGGTTCGGGTTCGAGTACGGCTGGGGTACATTAATTTTTTTTTTAATTTTTTTTTTTAAATTTATAGCTAAACATCCAATATACAAATCAAAGTTTCAATATTAAAACTAAAAAGAGAATAACTTGTCTAAAAAGTTATATAATTTTTTATTTTTCTCTTTCTTTTTTGATTATCTAAAACATGATGCAAAAGAGAGCAAAACCATGACTCATGGGTAAAATGTGTTAAATAAATTACTTGAGATTTTCAAAATTGAAAGAAAAATAATAATAAAAAATCACATTGCCATACCGGTACTGTACCCACAACGTACCTAAATGTATTTACTGTACCCCGGCTCCGTATTTGGTATGTGTACCCACATCCAGTAAATATCCGGTACTCGTACAATACCATTGCTAGAATATCCGTACTTCATAAATTACCACACTATACCGCCATTATCAATTCCATCACCACACCACTATTACTATGACCACTGTCGCCACCACCCCAACCCAAAAAAACAAAAATTCTAAACAGAAAGTTGTTACATTACAGCTCATAAAAAATAAAAATAAAAAGAAACGAAAAAATGTTACAAGCTTATGTATTTTCATAAAGAAAAACTGACATGAGATACTTATGTGTTTTTTACGATTTTTTTATTATTTTTACATAACCTTACTTTTGTGTTGACACTAAACTAGTGTCTTCCCTTCACAACTATGTCCAAATTAAGAATATACTTTTTCCAAGGTAAAAATAAAAAAATAAAAGAAATTCTCAAAACACTTTTATTTTATTTTTTTTGCTACTTGTTTTCCCAAATAAGTTTTTCTATTTTTGTTTTCTCAAATATATAACTTTTAAGGATGTTTGTTAACATTTTAGTTTTGTATTTAAAAACAAAACTGGTAACAAAAAATTATTTAGTATATTATTTTTGCACTTATTCAAATATTTTTAAAACTTTTGAAAAAATAATGTATTATTTTTTATTTTTAAAATAAATTTTCACCCCATATTTCCTCTACCACGATTTCCAATCACCATATTGTGTTTGGTTTCAATTTTTTGAATTCAATTATTTGAAAATTAAGTTTTTTATTTTTAGTGAATATTTTTAAAATTTTAAATAATTTTTTTACTTTTTTAAATGTAACTTACTTAGATGTATTTAAAAAGTAAAATATTTAAAAATATATATTAAAAAATAATAAATACACAAGAATACGAAAATGTATTGAATTTTTATATTCTTTTTGCATTTTTTGGTGTTTAGTGAATTTTTTAAATTTTTTTTTACAAATATTATACTTTTTAAGTATATCTATGTTAGGTGTATCTAAAAATTTATAAAATTGTTTAAAATATTTTTAAAAAATTCAATAAGAATAAAAAGATACGAAAAATAAAACAATTTAATTTTCTGAAAAGTGAATATTGAAAAACCATACCAAACAAACTAATTATTATCCACCATCTCTGATCATTCTTTAATCGGTTAGTATATCACTTAGTATACTAATATATATTATGATATTACTATTTTAAAATTATAATCTTACTCATTATATGAATACAAAATCTAAGACCTTTAAATTAGGGCAAATTACATATACCTCTCTCGAGATTTAGCTAAATTACAGATACCTCCACTCCTCAAAATTACATAAATTTAATTTCAAGTATCAAATATGTTTAGAAAATATCTTATACATATCCGTGAGTATCCAAAGAGTATCGATATCTGATACAGATGCCACTCCCTTCTAGAAGTATCCATGCTTCATAGGTTGCAGGTCGTTGGAGTTTACCCTGCAAGGGTGAGTCCAATACGGCCTTGTCTTCAAGGGGTTCCTCATCATCAAAATAAGAAATAATGATGATGCATAAAACAACATCATGTTTCCATCATAAAACATGTGCAATATCAAGTAAATGACAAGCAGTATGCAGTAGCTCATTTATTTCTCCATTGTTATGTGGGTTGGGGGGTGTAGCATCCATTTTCTTCATCTTTGGACTTTGACGGGTTACACAACAATTAGTAATTGCCAAGGTTGTTAAAATCGGGATCCCACGCTGGATCGTTGGAGGTGTTTATAGGATCGGATCGTAGAATCGGATCGATGATCGTAAGATCCTACCGAAAAAGACAAATTACATAATAATTTAATTTAAATAAATATTTCTTACAAAGTATACACAAAATGAGCTTATATTCTATTAAAAAGAAGTGAAGATATTGTGAAAAATGCAATACTCTATGTAAAATGTACATATAATATTATACTATAGAAAACTCGATGGTAAAAGTTTTGTATTTCATCAAAAAAGAAGGTGAAGAAGAAGAAGAAGAAGAATTCTATAACAAAATACATTACAATCTACAATAATACATAAAAAGTAAAGAAAAAATATTTAACAAAGTTGGATATGAAAATAGATTAAGAACTCAAAAGAGTAGCTTAATTGAATGATAAGGTTTGTCGTTAGCATCCTTGGTGGAGCGGATTCGAGTCACAAAAATAATCTCTCCAAAAATTGGGATAAAGTTGCAATCATCTTACCCTTCTTAGACTCCACTAAAGCTAAGTTTGTTTTTTCAACTATTTAATTTTCTTAAAT
Organism: Camellia sinensis; assembly: GCF_004153795.1. NCBI lineage: Eukaryota > Viridiplantae > Streptophyta > Magnoliopsida > Ericales > Theaceae > Camellia > Camellia sinensis. The sequence goes on from NW_021029388.1 coordinate 12,020, forward strand.
TACTGCAATATTTGAATGTTTGTTTCCTAGTTCGTTTTTCGTAGTCTATTTGATTCAATACTACTTAATTTTTATTATTTATTTTGACCACATAAATTGGTATTTAGACAACAAACATAAAATTTGCAATAAAATATGTCATACAATACAAAACAAGGCTTGTAAATTGGATCAGATAGGATCGGATTCGGATCGGGATTCCACGATCCTATAAGATCCCACTACCAGGATCGAAAGATCCTACCTATAAGGATTTTTTTACACGATCCGGATCAATTGTACTCAGATAGATCGTAAGATCGTAGGATCGTAAGATCCGGATCGGGATTCTGATAACCATGGTAATTGGCTTGATCAAGTTCATTTTATTGCCAAAATTGAGAAGGGAATCTATATGGAATAGGGGCCTTTAGTATTTGGTGAATTTGGAGGAGAGAAATAAAAGTAACTCTGAAGATAATTAAACTTTATATTGTTAAGTTGAAACACTTCTGCTTAATTATACAATTGTCTTCACTTTTAAAAATCTAAGTTCCAGCCTAGTTGGCTCTCTACTTAAATTAATAACACAGTCTATTTAAAAAAAACTACACCAAGTTTAGTCCCCATCTATTAAGCACGGGTACTCCAAAAATGTTGTCATACAAGTACCAGGTACTTACCAAGTGCAAGTACGCCAAAAACGCACCGGATACGTTTTATACGATTAGTATACTAATGGGTACGGGATGGGTACGCAATCAGTATGTAATGGGTACGTTTTTGGATACTTCGGGGTAAAAAACAAGATTTTCTACAAATTAAAGGGTACCGGAGCAATTTTTTTGGGTCTATTTTAAAAAATTATATAAATCTGGGATTCTTTTGTAATAAATAAAACATGAAACCAATTAAAATTAGGGTTCTACATCTATTCCATTATCTCCTTTAGAAATACTCCCAAGAGAGTTGAAGAACTCCTTCGAAGGTGCGATTGAAGAGGTTTAATCGTTGCTAATTGATTCTCTCCTTCAAAGACCACATTCCGGTAAGTTCATCTTTGATTCTTCCCCCCTCTTCTTCTTCTATTCTTCTTCGTCTTTCTTTCATATTTTTTCTGTTTGTTCTGTTTCTTTGATTCTTCTTCGATTCCAGTTTGTTCTGTTTTTTCGCAGATTTTGTTCAATTATTCTTCCTCTGTTTTCATCTTTTTTTCTCCAGATTTTGTACTCTTTCAGCAGCAAACAAAGAACAAAGATAACTTTTTTTTCCCTTTGTTTTTCTTCAATTCTTCTTCCTCTTTCTTTCATTTTTTTCCATATTTTTTTTTCCTTCTTTACAACAAACAAATTGATCTGTTCTTTTTTTTTCCCCTTCATTTTTTTTGATTTGATTCTCCTCTTTGATTTTCTCTTTCTTTGAGCCTTCTTCTTCTTCCATTTTCTTGAACTCCATTGTTTTCTGATATATATCATATATATATTATATATTTTATTTTTTATATTTTTTTTCCCCACAGCCACTAGAATTTCATGCAACTTGCAAGTTTAGAACCTTCTCTGTAATCATCTTCTAAAAAAAAAAGGTAAATAGCCCTCTGTTATTTAACTTTGTCCTCTTTTTACTGTTGCAGACTGTAGTAGACACAATAAAAAAAAAAAATTGTTATTTAAATATTTGAAAAGTTATATGCTCGAATGAAGTGAATGAATTCACAAATTATTTTTCTAATGGTTATATAATTATATTATAGGAATATGAGTTCATCAGGAAGTATACGTTCAACTGCAAGTGCCTCTTCTATTGATACTAATCAAACTGGGGATGAAAATGCTCCTCTTTGGGGTTACGTTACGAAAATAGCTAAAAGGGATGAAGACAGAAGTGGTAATACCAAATTTTGGTGAAATTATTGTAATACTGAGTTTCAAGGTTCATACTCTAGAGTCAAAAGCACATTTGTTGCTAGTTTCTGGGCATGAAATTAGAGTGTGTGCATTTGTAAAGAATAGGCCTGATCTTTTGCTGAAACGCAAAAGGCAGATAAAGAAGCAGAGCATAGGAAAAAGATGGCAAAGCCTACAGGTGTTCCTTTACCACCTCCCTCTTTCCGAATTAGTTCTAGCGTAAGGGTGGTAGGGGATGTTGGAACATTTAGATTGGATAGTTATGAACCAAAAAAAAAGAAAGACACATGGGAGGAGTGCCTTAGATAAAGCATTCAATCAAGGTGTTAGAGAACATTCGCATTCTTTAATTGCTCGCATGTTCTATTCAGCTGGGTTAGCCTTTCATTTGGCTAGGAATCCATATTTTGTGGGTGCTTTTAAATTTGCTGCTGAGAATCAAATTATAGGGTATGTCCCTCCTCGTTACAACTTATTGAGGACTACTCTACTTCAAAAAGAAAAAGCAAATATTGATAGGCTGTTGGAACCAACAAAACAATCATGGAATAAAAAAGGGTTGAGTGTAGTAGTCGATGGATGGACCAATGCACAAAGGAGACCTCTTATCAATCTCATGGCAGCATCTGATGGTGGAGCTATGTTTGTAAGAGCTGTTAATTGTAAAGGTGAGTACAAAGACAAGTATCATATTGCTAAATTAATTAGTGAGCTGATTGATGAAGTAAGCCCTCATAATGTGATTCAAGTAATTACTGACAATACTCCTGTTTGTAGTGCAGCTGGATCAATCATACAAGGTAATTATCCGAGGATATTTTGGACACCTTGTGTAGTGCACACACTTAAGCTTGCTCTTAAAAATATTTGTGCTACTAAAGAAATTGGAGATGTTGCCTATGCTTATGATGAATACCATTGGATTACAATTGTGATTGACGAAGTGATGTTCATAAAAAATTTCATCATGAATCATTCTATGAAATTGGCAATTTTCAATGAATTTGTGCCATTGAAGCTACTTTCTGTTGCAAAAACACGCTTTGCATCTGCAATTATTATGCTAAAAAGGTTTAAGCTTATACATCGTGGCCTCCAAGCAATGGTGATAAATGAGAAATGGTCATCCTACAAAGAAGAT
>NW_021029388.1:18079-54354 GCF_004153795.1 Camellia sinensis
TTTGGTTTGGATGCGAACATCACCGATTCCCACAATCTTTGAAAAACTGGAATTTTCCATCCTCACTATACCAAAATCTCCAGCTTGGTACGTACTAAAGAACTCCTTCCTAGGTGTGGCATAGTAAGAAGTTGTTGTGTCTACCACTCACTCAGTGTCGTTGTCTGACATATGGAAACGTTGTTCTTCTCCAATAAAGAATAATGCAACATCCTCTGAGATAGTAACTGCAGCATTCCCGTCTTCGGTCTTCGGCTGACTATTGCCTTGTTTTTATTCTCCCTTCAAAGAATAACAATATTTGTTTATATGACCCTCCTAGCCACAGTGGTAACACTTGAACCTTGGCCGACTCTTACCTTCTCTAGACTTTTCTCTATCTTGAGATCTTCCTCTGCTAGGTCATCTGTTTTTGCTTCTTCCTCTACTTTTGTCTCTGTCTCTACCCTTATCTCTGTCTCTATTTTTTGTGACGAGGGCATGGGACTGATCTCCACCCATGTCTTTCTTTCTTGCCTCTTCACTGAATAAAGCATCAATGAACATGTTCATAGTCAATCTTCTTTCAGGTGCAAAGTTGGTGAGAGACACCACCAACGTCTCTCAACTGTCTGGCAAAGAACTGAGTACCAATAGGGCCTAAATCTTATCATCTAGCTCTACTTTTACAGTTGCCAGTTGGTTCACCAGATTTTGAAACTCACAAGTGTGTTCCGTAACAGAGACGCCGCTTTTTAGTTTTAAATTTATAAGTCATCTCATCAGGAGGGCTTTATTTCGAGCAGTCTTCGACTAGTTCATGCCTTCTAATTTCGTCTAGAGAGCATATGCATCAGTCTCCTGCGCAACATGGTAGAAGACACTGTGATCGATCCATTATCTAATCCGACTAATGGTCTTCCAATTCTTCCGCTTCTAGTCTCCATCCTTCTCTGTTGCTGGTTTGACTCCTCTAAGCTCAACGGGGTCAAACAAATCTCGGCAGTACATAACATCCTCCATTCTAGGCTTTCAAATTGCATAGTTCGAAGCATTCAGCTTTATCATAAATCCCGAAGTTGACATTGATTTCTCCATCAATAATTGTCTCTATAGAAAATGATCTCTGTCTGAAAAATCAAACTTTACCGTTAAGTCTGGACTGGTCAAATTAGCCATAAAGGAACTTCGAATCGCCAAAATAAAAACTGTAAATTTTTGAAATTTAATTTGTTAAATCTGACCATATCAATATTTCAAATAGTTGGAAAGCACTATTGCATTGCCAAAATCGGACTTCAAATGACTTAGATCTAGTCAAAATAGTTGAAACTAGGTCCGTTCGAGCGCAATAAGGCCCGCTCGAGCGCCAAGACACAAGAATAAAGTACATCCGCTCGAGCGCGAAAACCAGTCCGCTCGAGCGTAGATTTCCCCCTCCCAGAACTTACACCCAAAGGTACTACCCGCTCGAGCGCCAAAGTACCCGCTCAAGCTCCACCGCTCGAGCGTAAAGAAACCCACTCGAGCTTAAAAATCACACTTGCAGAAGTTTTGTAGGGACACGAAAAACTGGGAGCGTGCAATCTCCGCTCGAGCGCAAGAAGACTCGCTCGAGCGGACCTCTTAAAAACTAGGCAACAAAGAATTGAAACCAAAGCCTAACCAACCTGTAACAACTCTGCCCAATACATCCTAAAACTCAATCAAGTGGAATTAAAGGATGACAACAAGGTATACCACCACCAACATCACGGAACCGAGTTCGGAATACAATAAAACAGTAAAGGGACAACCGGGATCGCTATAAAGATGGATTAATGGCTCTCTGTTTAGGAAATAGATTAACTTGTTTCATATCATACACAAATTGAAAAGGATATAAGATGGCAATGATTTCTAGGGTTTTAAATGCACAAAATTGCTATTCTATATTTGAAGAATGTAGTAGAATGCTTTTAATAATGTCAGTGATACGTTTTAGTGTTCTAATGACTACATATGAGGAGATTGATATTAACTGGATTGGTTTGGTTTACCAAATGGGAGGTGTTGTTGGGGAAGCTTTGAGGCTTATATTCATGGAGATTTTTGTTAAAATGAAGGGTCTCAAACTAAACCCTATTTTTGTCATGTACTACGTTAGTCCCTGCAGGCATGTATTTTCATCTGCCAAAGTTTAATTGTTATCATTATTTCTTTCACCATTTGATGTTTATATGCAGAACCTTTTTGCCATGTGAACGGAATCATAGTTCTTGTGCAGTGTTCTTTGCTTGTTCATTCTGTGGATTTTTCTAGAGAAGCCAAAGATGGACGCCCAAGGGACATGGAGCTTTCAACCTGTTATCCTAACACTCAATTCTCTCTATACTTTTGCACTCAATCTATCAGTTTTTCTTGTGATCTCGCATACAAGTGCTTTGACAATTCGTGTTGCTGGAGTTGTCAAGGATTGGGTTGTTGTCTTACTATCAGCCCTTCTGTTTGTTGATACAATGTTGACAATGATAAATCTGTTTGGTTATGGCATTGGTAATTTTTCGATAACAAGTACTTTTGTTTTGGGTTTTCACTATAGTTTATTGTCTCAAAATTTGATATTAGTATTATGATATTTATTTATATATTTAGTATGTCCATTGTATATTCTCAATGTTGTACTGTTTATATTCTACTGTTATAGATTGTTCACATTGGAAATCAATTCCAAGAAAGTAGAACAAAAAACTGCAGTCTGTCATACTTTAAAAACGGCATTGTATAAGTGGTTATCCTTTGTATTATCCATAAAAATTTATTTTTCTTGAGCTTTATAAAAAATTTGCGTTTTCAATGTTATGGAATTCACATTTTCTTGATGTAGATACTGTTACTTATCTGACCATTGAGATATGCCTTTTTTTTCATATTTTCGCTGGGGCAATGCTTGGCATATTGTGTGTTGCATTTGGTTTTCTCTTTTTCCTGTACTTTTTAATGTATTATTTTTTTCCATTCTCTAATAAAAAATACTATTGTTTATTTCATCTGCATTTCAGATAGTGATCGTGCTTAGGATCTGGATGAGAACCCTGTTGATCACTCAGAAAAGAAATTTCAATTTTAATGTACTGCAATAATGTTTCTACTGTCTTTAATACTATTTGTGCAAGACAAAAAGATATGTGATTTAATTTTGTTTTTGATTAGACATGTGATTTCATGAAATAGAGATTACCTATCTAGGAAGCACGAGGATGCCTCCTAGGTCGGCATGTCTATGTCTGACATGTGTCCAATTATGCCCTTTTTATTTTTATTTTTTAAAAAGCAGACATGCCAGCATGTGTGAGGCACATCTGTGGCCTTGGTTCAAGTTTGGAAAAAAATAGAGTAAAATGAAAAGAAGTTTTTTATACCAACTAATTACTCCTTCAGGCTTTTTAATTTTTCAAACCATAAAGACTAATAATTTCCAATTTGTTTGTGAATCCTTATGCCTTCTTAAAATAGACTTTAGGGTGTTCTCTGTTATATTTTCAATTTTTTTGTCTCCATTTTTTGAAAATTGTAGTTTTAGTATCTCCGTATTATGTTGCATCTGCATCTTGTTTTTACATCTGTGTTTCTTAGATACCTATTGACCTAGCGAAGAAATATGGTTTTTTATGCAGCCATTGCAGGTGTAGTTGCATATAACAACCACAAGTTGAAAAAGGAAGCTTCTCAAGGCTCCTTTGATGAGTCCCAACATGCTGAATCTACGCCATTAACTTCATCCTCAACTATTGAAAGTAGATAAATAGAGAGCGGTCTCACAGTTTAGTCTGAGGTATGCAACTTTAATTGTTCAATTTGACTCTTCCCTCAAAGTGTAAGGAGTTTGAAGTAAGATTTGTGGCACACACTGTTTGACCCTGAGAAGCCACTGGGTATGCACAATTTCGATTTGATAAGGCTCATTTTGTCAATGGGAATTTGTTGACAATGGGATTTATTTAGGATGAGGTAGCTATTTTAGACATGGAAAATAATCCCACAACTTTGTTGGTAATGACCTGTTGCAAGGATTTTCATGTTCAAGGGCGACGACAAGTAGAAGTTAGTGACTTCAACTGAACCCCTAGAACTTTGAAGATCAATATTAAATTTTTAATATTTTAACAGTTTCAATAGAGTGATATATCTAAGTGAACCCCCTGTTTTTTTCCCCTGAAGCCCCTTCTCTCTGTGTTGAAACTTTGGATTTGATGACTCCAAAGTGCCATCCTTTATGTGTTCTGTTTTTTTATTTTTTTTCCAATAATTCTAAAACATTGTGTTTTTTTTAATTATATTTTGTGTTTTAGTTTAATATTGGAACTAGAATCTGTTACAATTAGTTTCAATCACAAAGGTTGAATTTAGTTCCAAGTTATCACTTGTGAGCTTAATATTATAATGTTTTATTAGATTTACTAAAATGAGATGGAATAGAATAAAATGATTTTTATGGAAGAGTTGGCAGCGATGTATTGATTATCCTTTTAGGTTGACAATTAATATAGAAAGCTTTGCTTTCAATAAATTAAAGACAATCTATTCCAATCCACTTACTGTTTTTCACTAACCTACCAATGGCCTAGGTTTCCTGGGTTAGGTTACAAGTTTTTCCTTAGGTGCTATCGTCCATGCTATGCAATTGCCTCTCAATAAGCAGACTATAAGATGAACTAAGCTGCTTTGGGAAGCTCTAGCTTCGGTTTGTTTAGAGCTTTGCCAAACTTGTATTATGTCAAATACATAAACCTCAAGCCTAGACTCTAAGCTTCTTTGTTCAATATGTGAGCTTGATCAATGTGTAGCTTGGCTCGTAAGGCCCATTAGCATACGGGTCTGTGAGATAATACCTAAAAGGAAATCTCGTGCAAAAGTGAATCGGTGTCATATGAGAGGGGCACTATTAGAGTGCAAAGGTGTTCATGCTTCAAGTAATAATAATTTAAGTTGCTTTAGGGAAGCTAGTTGTAGCCCTCCGTTAACTTAGCTTATATGGGTGATCGGGAAAACTCAAAGTTGTTTCTAATTATAATAAATGGAAAAACGCAAATCCCATATAGCCTTACACTAATTATTTAATTTCATAAACAATAGTAATGTTGTCACTTGAAGTCTTTGACAAATGCTTATTGATTGTTATTCTTATTCTGGGCACCAACTTTTTCTAAATATTTATGAAATATATACCAAATTATGGGTTTCATCTTTTTGGTCTTTTCATGGAATCTAATTATTTGTTGCTTTTGTTGCAGGCAATCAGGTTAAGAAGCTCTGTGACTTGTGCAACATAACTGTAAATAAGAATGTTGTGCTCGGTGACAACAGTGCCTTGTCTCCCGGAGGGGTACGAATTGGTAAGAACTGTTGATTTGAGGGCACCATTTTACTGATAACAGATAGATCTCACATGAGAATGTGACTGAAAGAGTCTTTTGAATTGACTCCTAGAACAACTGACTTTTATGGATTACCACAACATTTTCTCCCATAAAAACTAGTGAATCTAGTAGGAGAGGAAGGATGTGGACTTGAATTGAAAGTGTGGTTTTTTTTATCACTGAATACTTCAGCTCAAACCCATTTACCCCATTTCTTGAGATAAATGATTTAACTAGGAAAAATGGGTTTTATTCGATTGCTCTAGCCATGTGGTACTCAATATTTCATTAATTTCTTAGATGTCAAAGTGGAATTTAAAGAATAATTGATATGAAAACTTGAAGTTGCTTGCCTGTATCCACCAAATTACATGTCTAGTAATTCTGACAGATCTGGTTTGGTACGCGTGTTTGTTTAGTGATACAGTAAATTGATTGCTTTTACGATTTGGGTTGATTGCTTTTTAATTTACTCAGAACTTCAAAACTCACTTGTTTTCTGTTGAAATATGAATCAGAAAACCAGATAGTTTGACATTCCTTTCTTTGATATAAATGAGTGAGGAGATTCTCTGTTTGCAAGTACTTCGGCTATGATTTCCAGAGGGTTGTTTGAGAAGGATTTCGAGCAGATTGCAGAGTTCCTCCACCGCTCCGTGACAACCACATTGAAGATCCAAAAGGAGAATGGAAGGCATGCCAAAAAAAGGCTGAGAAGTAAAAATAGTGTACTCCCCTATTAGTTCCCCTGTTCCCAGCACTGGACTTGTTGCACTTGCTAGTATTCATAGAAGTAAAAATCTTCTGAGATGAAGAAGCCTTACAATTTTCCTAATTTAAGATCATGTTGCTCAAATGAAGATAATTAGGCATGCAAAACTAAGTTGGTGACATATGTTGTATGCGCCATCATATGATTGCATCCTTTTTTTTAATGCTTTAATTTGTTTTTATTTCTTCTGCTGTCACCATTCCCATTGCTTTCTCCTTCAAGTTGAGATAACTTACAGATACTTTGTGCATGTAGATAGCAGTTATACCTCGCACTCAGCAAGGACATGGATGGCTGAGGCCTGCCACCGGAGTGGTTGCGCTTTCTTAAAGTATAATTCAGGTGTTTGATCATTGAAATCTCATTCTGCTATAATATTTTTTGGCTTTCCTGGGTGTATCATTGTATTGTTTGTTGTCTTTCTTATTTATTTATTTTTTATTATTATTTTGCTAATTTATATATCAGTGCACATTTATTCTTGTACCGATTTAGAGGGTGACTGGACACTTTACAGAAATGGAACTCCTCTGCTTTATTTTTTTTCTGTTATATTTTAAATGAAATCTATATCTGTTACATTTTAAATATGTTGAATGTTTGATTTTAAATTATTTTTTACAATATTTTGGAGTGATGCTTTTGTCTAATACAAACATATTTGCGCATGTCACTCACATTATATATATACACGTTAAAACATAAACTCGTAATGTGCAATATCAATTTTTGTTATGTAATGCATAAAGTGAGGACATTTCAAGACCTTAGAGACATGACCCCACAGGAGCATGCTAAATTGTTGGCTCGAGTTGCCAGTTTCTTAAGAAACAAGGTTTTAACAGGCAATTTAGGGGAGGGGCATCCCTAGATCGCTTTTTTGGTAAGTCTATCTTGCTTTATCTTTTTATTTTTCTCATGTTGGTTAGTATATATTGGTTAAAACACAACTGTTTAAGAAAGTTACACTTGAAACATTGTTAAATTGCTAGTACAAACATTGAAACATTGAAAATGATCATAACACACTAAAATGCTTAGTTTTATATTGTTTATGTTGATCTATTTTAGTTTGAATTTTGTGAAATTGAAAACCCATTAAAAACAATCAACCCATATCAGTATTTCTCATTTCTTTCTAAGCAAAGTTGGAGAAACAGTGAGTGAGATAGTGAAGTTGTATCAAAGGGACATCCACTGGTAGATAGTGAAATTTATGGAGAAAACTGGAGTTAGTAGAACAAAGATCCAAGTTTCATTGAACCATTCTATATGACAATAAAACTCATTATGTTACTTGATTGTTTTCAATATTGGCAGGTTCATAGGTGTTCATATAACTTGCAAGAACTTGCCCCCAATTAGATTAGCTGTTATTTTGTGATTTAGTACAGATGAAAGTCAAATTTCGGTAGAAAATGCATTTTTGCTAAATTGGTTTACTCATATATGAAATTATTTATATATGAGTTTAGATGTAATTGATAATATATTAATGTTTTCCTTTTTTATTTTCTTTGCAGATTGATTTTTGGATGACATTTGGAAGCATACTTGCAAATCAAGATCAAGTGTTAATTTTTTTTGTAGACTGATAATTAGTTCTACTTGTAACTGATCAAGTGTTGATTTTTATTTATTTATTTATTTTTTGTGGATTGATACTTAGTTCATTTTGGGATTTGCTTTGATTGTCTTTTTGTTATAGTTAATAAATTGTTATTAAATTTGTTTGATGGATATATTTTGGTTTATAATATCAATTGTTTATTGAATTTTTTTGTGGAGTGGTGTATAATACCTAATGGATTTCTTAGGAAAAATTTAAGGCTATTGAAATATGAGCAGAGATATTTGTGAAATAATAATTTAAATTGAAATATAAAATATGGAACAATAAGTTTTGTAACGAATTTTTTTGTCGCATGTACTTATTGTGACAAAGTGCTTATTCGTCACCAATAAATAACTTTTTGTGACAAAATTTGACGCTGTTTATATATGGAAAGTTTTGTTAATTTTGTTGTTTGGTGACTAAAAATTTTGTCATGTATAAATCTTATTGCCACGAAATATATTTCGTCACTTATATCAAACTTTTGAAGACGAAAAATTTCGTAAACTTTACATCTTATCGTGACGAAAATATTTCCTCGCTAATGATCAACATCCGTGACAAAAAATTTTGTCAACTAAAGTTATATATACGGAACTGAGTAATTATTTGGTGACGAAAATGAAAATTTTTTGTGAAAAAATATTGTCTAATTGGTGACAAAGGTTTTCGTTATTAAAGTAATTTTTTAGTGACGAAATTCTTTTTCCTCACTGTGATCTTTAGGGACGATCATTCAATGACGAAATCGGTGACGAAAATATTTCCTCACAAATATCTATAGTGACGAAATTAGCTCTTTGGTGACAAAAATAATTCGTTATTCAAGACCCAACTTCTTGTAGTGACATATATATATATATATATATAATTGAGGGTGGGACCTCCTCATTTGTTTGCTTGTTTTTATTTTTTTTATTTCTCTTTTCTTTCTTCTTCCTTTCTTTTCTTTTGTTTTGTTCCATTTTTTCGCAAAATGCACAGTAATTTACTCTGCACTTTATAATATAATAATATATAAATATTTAAAATATATTATTTACATTAATATAGGTATAAACACCTAAAATATATACAAACACACAAAAATCACACAAAATTATAAATTAATAAACTAATAAAGTGTATATTAAGGGATTGAATGTTTACATTTAAGCACTGATCACAATCATTTCATTACATGCTTGTTTGGATGGACTAGATAAGGAAAGATTAAAATCCAACGAACTATTAGTCCTAGATAATTAGTCATGTGACTATTTGACTGGAAATGATGTATATCTCATGATTGTTTTGTCATGAGATTAGATGTTTAAAGATGACTATTTTAGTGAATCTCATGTTTAATTAAAAATTATGAAATATGATAACTTTTCAAAAGATTATTTTGTCTTTTTGAATTGTGTACAATGGCAATACTAAATTTAAATTATATTTTATTTTAGTAAGACTACTATTAATTTTATTTAAATGTGACATTAGAGGTGTATTTTCATTTATAATTTTGTTAATACAAAAAGAAAAGAAAAGAAAAGAAAAGACTATCATATATCATGAGATTAATTTATATATGTTTAAAAAAATGTTTTAAAAATGAAGAAAAAATATTATAAAAAATGAAGAAAAAAATGTTATATATATATATTCTTTCTACTATTAATTTTATTTAAATGTGACATTGGAGGTATATTTTCATTTATAATTTTGTTAATACAAAAAGAAAAGAAAAGAAAAGAAAAGACTATCATATATCATGAGATTAATTTATATATGTTTAAAAAAATGTTTTAAAAATGAAGAAAAAATATTATAAAAAATGAAGAAAAAAATGTTATATATATATATTCTTTTAAATATTGAAAGTATATTTCATTTTATTATTTTGTAATACCAAAAAATTAAAGAAAACAATTATATGTCACGAGGTTAATTTATACATGTTTAAAATAAATCTAACATGTATAAAAAAAACGTTATATACTTGAGGGGTCAATTTTGTCATTTAACTACATTTCTATCTCACAACACTATGGACCCGTTTGTTTTCTGCCATGACAGTTCGAAGTGGACTGTGATGGATGAACAGTCCCCCAACTCCATGTTTGTTTTGGAAATGGAGGTCTGGATTAGTAGTTCGTTTGGACTATGAAAAGCCTTGGAGGTCCGAATTAGTAGTCTGAGCAAAGAGGTGGCATTAGAAGTGTCACGCCCTCAAAATAAACCCATTATATATATATATATATATCATTGGCATGCAATATTAAAAGAAACCAATTCATTATCTCATTCATCAGAGTATTACAAAAAGAAAACATTACATGTAATATCAAATTAAATGCCCTATGGGCTTACATCTTTCCAAGCCAACACTTGGACACAAAAATATGAGTTCTAACTCAAATACAAATAAAGCCCTAGGCTTGAATGTTTATCAAATAAAAACAAATAACTAAAGATAGTCTTCAAAATCCAAATCCTTCCAAGCCAAGTCCTTGGAGGTAGCTTATCACCTGGACCTGAAAATGATGTTCCCATAAAGGGTGAGCCACAGCCCAGTAGAAATATACTAAACCAAATATAAGCATTGATTAAAGGAATAGCATTCAATAGATTGTTAACCAAGATAATCAATTACATCATTTTACAGTCTCATGACACTATTGTCTAAGACACGTTTTACTTTCCAACTTTATCAATATGGCTCAGAACCTGGCCAAACTTACAACAGTGAACTATATATATCATATTCACATTCTTCCAATGTCAACAAACAGATGAGACTCAGGCTCAAATCAAAACACTTCATACTTCCAGTTTGATACACATTTTAGTGCTGTATCAATAAAAACACTTCAATATAAATAAGCACACATAAAAGTGATGCTAATGGAGTCCATCCCCTATAAACCTCGTCTAGGTGATATCTTCAGAAAGACATGATCACCCACCTTTAGGATTACTGCTAATCTGGGACTCCCAGTGGGATTAGGATAACCTCTCTAAGAGTCTTATCTTTACCCAAACTGAAGTCTTCTCCCAATCTAGGACTCTTGGCCATATCCAAGTTAAGTTCCCTCTTCATTCTAGGACTCTTGTCCTTTATCCGCTTATCTCGGTTTTCGATATCTTCGGAGATAACCTCGGCCTTGCCGAGATCACTTCGGCATCACGACCAGAACACGTGGCACCTCGGCTGACACGTCGGCGTCACCTTGCCACGTGTTGGTATTCAGAAAATATATCCTCACAAAGATATATTATATTTGTTTGTGTAACAGTATAATGATATTAGTTAAGTTAGATTAAATATATAAAATAACATAAAAATTCTCATTGTATAACAGGAAACTTTGTTATTTTTATAAAACAAGGAACAAAACAATATTATTTCACTCCCAATCCCATAAAAATTGATTAATTTATATATGTTTAAAAAAATGTTTTAAAAATGAAGAAAAAATGTTATAAAAAATGAAGAAAAAAAACCCACGTCATATATATATATATATATATTCTTTTAAATATTGAAAGTATATTTCATTTTATTATTTTGTAATACCAAAAAATTGAAGAAAACAATTATATATCACGAGGTTAATTTATACATGTTTAAAATAAATCTAACATGTATAAAAAAAATGTTATATACTTGAGGGGTCAATTTTGTCATTTAACTACATTTCTATCCCACAACACTATGGCCCTGTTTGTTTTCTGCCATGACAGTTCTAAGTGGACTGTGATGGATGAACAGTCCCCCAACTCCATGTTTGTTTTGGAAATAGAGGTCTAGATTAGTAGGTCGTTTGGACTATGAAAAGCCTTGGAGGTCCGAATTAGTAGTCTAAACGAAGAGATGGTATTAGAAGATAGTCCGTTCGTCTTAAGATGTTACTGGACGTCTGCCTGAAAGTCCAGTCGGTTGTTCGACTGGTCAACTGCAATTTTTTTTTTTAACTTGTTGGGCATTTTTTTTAACATTAATTTTTAATGTTTTTGTATTTTTTGTTAAGTAAAAATCATAATTTTATTTGTTTTATTATTCTACATTTATTTTATATAAAAATAATTTAACAATCCCCACACTAACAACTACCATCAAAACAAACACAATTTTACTAATCCCCTCACTAACAATCTCCTCCATTTTACCTCTGAAAACAAATAGGGCCTATGGGATAGAGTTATCCCACATATGTGGAGCTATTAGTCCAATCTTTATTTTTCTATCCAAATATTAAACTAATTATTCTATTAGACATGAAATCCAATCCCATAGTTGTATCCCACCAAACCAACACCTAACTCTCTTCTAATGAGCAAGTCCTGCAAATATTTTTCTCAAGAAAAAAGATATTTAAAAAAAAACAAATTACACAATAAATCATAATATACTCACAATGAGTCTTACTGTGGCACTCACACAGTATGGGACGTATATCCTTATGAGATGGGCGGGCATAACAAAGAAATTTATGATACACATCACCCCCCATTAAGGGTATGTACCATATAATATATATATATATATATGTTGTTATGTACTTTTGTGATTTGTGTTACTTATTTAAATATTGTATATTTTTCTGATAAAAATTACGATAATTTGTTATTGAGAAATGAAGTTATGTATTTTATCATAATGTTACGTATTTTATGTTATTATTACACATTTTGTGGTTAGAAAATGCTCAAATAAAAAAAGTGTAACATTACCACACTACCACAAAATGTGTAATTTCATTTCTGAATTACAAATTATCATAACTCTTACCAAAAAAATATATAATATTTACGATAAAAATGCATAACATTTACTTCAAAAATACATAATAGATACATATGATACACATCCTTTGAAAGGGTGTGTAGCGTAGTGTTTACCCTTTCAAAAATACATAATAGATACATATGATACACATCCTTTGAAAGGGTGTGTAGCGTAGTGTTTACCCTCTTAATTTTATTATTGCGTGATAAACATTTGCAAGAAACACTAGTTTACATAGCATTTTTCTTCCTAATATGTTGTTGTGTAACCATAGAAAAGTTACATTTCATCTTCTCTTTGTTTTTGGATTGATGAGAAAGCTAATGATAAGATAATACAAATCTTTTATTATTTATTGATATATCTCAGACTATTTTTTTCCTACAAAAGTAAGCTTGAGTAATTTTAAATGTGGGATGATATTTTTTTATCTTTTATTCAATTTAAAAAAAATTAAAATAATTAGACTACAATAGTTGAAAAAATACTGACTCAATCTTTGTACGAACATGATTTTACACACATGAATAAAATGTGACCAGAACTATCATTATAAGCCTTTGGCTAGTAAAACAATGCCTAAACGATGAACTAATCTGACAGACATGTTTCGGAAAAGCCCATCTCTTATGGCTAAGGCAAAACTTGGGATCAATAGGGAAAGGAAAGAGGGATTTAGGGTTATGTATGCGTAAAAGACATGTTCACATCATCTCTAATTTCACTTATGTTTAATTCTATGCTGAAATTCAAAACAATGCTCCTTCAATAATAATAATAATAATAATAATAATAATCTAAATGATAAACAAGAACAAACGCAGCCATCAAACCCACAATCCTAAGATCAAAACAAAGCAGCAAGTAAAGCTTCAACTCCTTTGCCGACTGCTCTTCTTAAACTTTGGTTCATTATTCAACTCTATCTCAACAATATCCCTATGGAAAACCTCTTCAATCTCGTCAAAATCAATGCCCCAATTCAAATTTTATATACATATGCATACAAATTCTTTTCTTTATCTTCTTAACTTTTTTATATCATAAATCATAAATCAATATCATCAAAGAATCAAAAATAAAAATAAAAATAAAAATAAAATAAAAAAACCAAAATAACAGTCATTCATCAATGGCGATGGGTGGATCAATTTGGGGTTGGGTATGTGTGAAGGTATGCAAATGGAAAAAGAAAAACCTAGAGGATGAAATTAGGGGAAGAGAGACTGAAAGATAGAGAGAGGGAAAAATAGAGAGAGGACATACCTGGGGTAATGCTCCAATGGTGGATTGACGGTGGTGCTCGTGTGCAATGGCGGTGATGCTCCTTTACCCGACGATGATGGAGACAAAAGTGAGAGAGAGAGAGAGAGCTGGAGGCAGGTAGAGGCGTGAGAGAGTGAGAAAGATAGAGAGAGTCACAGAGTGAGAGCCAGACAAATGTATAACACCTTGTATTTTTGGGTTTAAAATTGAAGTGAGGTGTAATTGAAAGTTGTTAAGGTTTGGTTGATATGTATGGGTGCTCTCATGCTTTGTTGTGAACTAGGGGTTGTTAAGAATTGGTGAGTATAAGGTTGTTGCTATTTTTGTTAGAACGGATGCAATTTCAGGGACGAAATTTCTTAAGGGGGGAAGATTGTTACAATTCGGAATTTTTCCCTTCACTCAAGCGGGGGAGTTGACGCTAGAGCGGACTTGAGAGGCGCTCAATATTTTTGCAGACGGTCCAAAATTCTGAGAGTTGTGAATTCCTGCTCGAGCGAATAGCTTTGTTGGTCCACGAGCTCGAGCGTGGAAAGCGACGCTCGAGCGTGGAAAGTGAGATTGCCCTTGACATTTTTTTAGTGTATTTGGAACCTTCTTGTTTTATTTTGGGACATTGATCGAAGTGGTATCATGATGGTAAAGTAAGAGTGAACCGAGAATTTAATTCGGATAACTTTTCCTACGAACAGCCATCACTCTTTTGCCCTTTTCTTTTTCTACACTTCAAATTTGGATGTGAGGCTAGAACCATTGGAAATATTATTTCCGGGGCTTCGATTTAGACACAAGAACGATCTAGAATGGAGTCCGTATGAGAGAGTTATGCTCGTTTGAAGTTTTGGATTATGTGCTGGAAGCAGGTCCGCTCGAGCGGGAAAATCAGAACTCGAGCGGACTGCGCAAATTCAACAGCTTAAAATGTGATTTTTTAGCTCGTTCTTTGCATTTTCCTTTTCCTTCTTCATTCCTCTCACCCTAGGTCCGAAAACCCTAGGTTTTTTTACCCGAAATACCTTCCATTCCTCTAAGATTTGGCCAAGAACCCTTGCCAAAAAGTGAAGAAGGCTTGAAGCTCAACATTTTCTACTGATTGGAATTCGGATTTGTGAAGGAATCTCATCAAAGCTTTGCTTTTTGCTTGATTCTTGAGGTAGGGATCCTAGTTCTTCTTCAATACTTGCATTAATAGATAGATTTGTGGCATTTTGATTATATAAATACAAAATCTCCATTTTGAGCATATAGTGTTATATCATGGAATTTGGAGGTTTAGGGTTTGAAATGTTGGGGGTTCAATTGTTGGGTTAATATAGTGGATTATGCACCTTAGGTGTGTAATCAAGGGAAAAATTAGAATTAAAAGTAGTGGTGAGAGAAGTTTTAATTTTTCTTGAAAGTCTTGATTTTTCTTGAAAACCCTAGGTTGATTCGTGAAGATAATTAATGATTTTGCCCAAATTGAAAGTAGAATCATGAAATTGAAAGGTTGAATTGTATATACAAGTTTAATTGGATTTTGGATGTGTTTGAAAATTATGTTAAAAATTAGCGATTGAACCTTTGTTATATATATTGTAAATTATGCTATAAGGTGAAATGAAGATTGGGGAAATGATTTATTAATGATATGGATGACATGAGTCTTGGGGTGAAATGATAAAATAAAGGTTTAAGAGTTCACCTTGAATTGTGTTGAATAGTGTTGATTATGTTGAATAGTGTTGAACTGTGTTGATTATGTTGAGTTGTGTTGAATAATGTTGAACCGAATTTTGTTGGACTGTGATGAATTGTGTTTGAATCATGTTGAATTGTGTTGAGTTGAGTTGTGTTGGGTGTGTTGAGTTTGAGATGAGTTGTGTTAGGTGGTGTTGTGTCGGTACCTACAGGGGGAGTTAAAAGATGATACGGAATTTGTAATAAGATGATGAAGTGAAGATTTAAGAATTTTATTGTGTAATTAGAAAGCGATTTTATACCTCAAAACTAAAAGCCCAATTTTATATTTAACTCTAGTTATGAAGTTTTATTTTGAAAAATGAGGATACTTCAATTAACATTAAATTTATGAAATTAAGTCTATGTTGGGTTAAGATGAGTGTGAATAATGATAAATGGGAGATTGTGAAATATGACGATATTATATGAAGGAGTTGCATCAAAGAAATTAAATGTTGGAGATTTAATTTATAACCATGGGTAGTAATTGATAACCAATGTGTTTTAAAAATTGAATTTGAAGACTTGATAATAATATGGAAAAGAAAAGAAATAGTTTGAACCCAAGAATTGTGAACACTTTAAAGATGAATCTTTGCCTCTATGGATGTGTTGTTATATTTTTGTGTGACAAAACACTGAATGATTTAATGGGTAATGAAGAAGGTCGTGGAACATATTTGTACTTGTTATGTGAATGAAATTTTAATATATGGTGGATGTATATTGAATTAATGTGTTACGAAAATAATGGAAGATGTGTTGGCATTGTCCACTAATTGTAATGATGGATTGTGATGTTATTTTGGAGTTCGTTTTTCGCCGTATTTTGAGCCGGCAAAGCGTGGCGCTTGAGATAGATTCCGCCTTCCTTCCGGAGTAGCGCCCGGTAAAGCGTGTGGTATGTTGAGGTTTCGCTTTCCTTCCGGCTTGTGACCGGTAAAGCGTGAGGTTCTGCGTTCCTTCCGGCTTGTGACCGGTAAAGCGTGAGGTTCTGCATTCCTTCCGACTTGTGACCGGTAAAGCGTGTGACTCATGGAGATGACTTGTTATTGGATCCGGTGTTTGATATGAAATTAATTGAAAGAGTGGAAAATGAAATGGTAATTGGATTAGGAATTGGTGTTGATACACTCAATGGATTGCTTGTGATTATAATAGAAGATTATGAGTTTTGTTTTGTAAATAATAGAGAAATTGAATTAAAAAGGGATTGTTATTCTTGTGTTATGCTTGTATTCTATTTGGTAATGCAAAATGTTAATCTGAGGTAATTGTTGGGCAAGTTGGAGTTGAGTGTATGAGGATTGTCTCCTTTTTGAACATTAAGGAAATTGGATCTTGACATTATGGAATTATAGTGATTGGAAATAGTATAAGGCAAAAATGGAAATGAAATGGGGAATATTTTGGGAATTGGTTAATAATTTTTTTAAATGATATTGTTTCTTAAACATGTTTGTTTTCACAAGCATCTATGATTTTCTAAAGTTAAGGGATGATTTTTAATGGCTGGAGGTTTTCCTTAAAAGTGTTTAAATAGTTTTGAGAAAAAGGTACTTTATTTATGATATTTTGAAATTAGAAAATGTCACCCTACTATATGGTATCACCTTGCATGCATGATCATTTCTATCTATGTGTTAGTTATTGATTTAGAACTATGAGATTCGTTATGGGCATTAGAGCTCACCCCTTGTTGTTTTACCTTTTTACAGGAAGAAAGTTTGGATTCTTTGATTAAAGAGTTAAGAAGTCCATGTGTCTTTTATATGTAATTTCATTGTAGATGTGATGGATCATGTATTTGTATTTTATTCATTTGTAGCTTCATAGTATGAGATTGGCTTGTATTGTTATCATTGTAATGCTCATTGAAAGAGAGAGAAAACATGTATCATTGTATTTCTATTACTCAAGGGTAATGGATGTTTAAAAAAAAAAATGGACCTAATTTTAAGGCTTTGGTAATGTTTCCGAGTAATTAAAATTGGGGCATGACAAAACGTATGAGAGAGTTAGAGCGTGTGGTAGTGTATTTTTTAAACCCTAGTTTATTTTCTTTCCTGACCAAATTTTTTAGTCGCCAATAATAAATAAAGGCATTTTTTTCCGACTAAGTACGTTAGTAGCCAATTAATTTTCCCTCCAAAATCTGAAGTCCAATTGTTAAAATTTTTAATTATAATTGCTGACTAAAATTTAGTCACTAAAAGTAAACTAATACCGACTAAATTATTTCTAGTAGCTAAAGATTGTACATTTAGGGACCAAATTTTTTTTAGTTGCCTATTGGGTAATTTTTTAGGGACTAAGTAGCCTATTGGGTAACTTTTTAGCTACTAATTGTATTTTAGTCGCCTATTGGGCTATTTTTAGCGACTAACTGTTTTTTAATCACTTATTGGGTCATTTTTTAGCTACTAATTGTGTTTTTAGTCGCCAATAAGTAATATACGGCTACTAAAAAATTTTAGTAGCTAAAATATGAAACATTGCCGACCAATTCAAATTTTAGTCACCAAAGGGCTAACTTTTGGCGACTAAATTAATTTTAGTTGCCAAATTTAGTCACCAAAAGTATAATTTCTTGTAGTGAATCCTCTATATGTTGATCTTGCTTGCTTTTATAGCTTTTCCTCATGTGGATTGGCATTGCCCAAACAATATTTATGAGGACTCTCTGTTAAGCAAATAAGCTTATCCAAACTCCTTAAAGTCATGCACGCAATGAACATTTACATTTCAAAATAAGTACGGTGAAGCTAACTGGCAACCGATGCCCGACAATCTGATTGACCACCTAGCTCATACAAGCCCTACGCATAAATGAATTAGCTATATTATCAATTTAAAAATATGTATTGCAAATATCCAATTAATAATTTCTTATCTCAAAAACCTAGAAAATAAGTTTTGAATAATATTAAAATGTAAAAGCCTCATTTTAAGTTATTATTTTAGACTTCAAATTATTTTTAACAGACTCTGCTTTTGAATATTTTATGGTTCATTTATACGTGCATAGAAGTGATGTTCCTTCAAAATTCTATCATTGTCAATTGTTTAAAAAGTAGCCTTGGTACATCCCAAAAGTTGGAGAAGGGATATCAGCTTTGCCTTTGAGCACAACAAGAGACACTATGCCTACTCAAATAATTTGATTTATTTTAGAATGGTGAAAAAACTTTTAAAGATATATTTAGAAGTACCCTTTCCTAAAGCTAAATACTTTAGCAGAGAGGATGCGGCTAGTGAAAAAAAGGCACCCTAAATACCGATTAAGCCCATTACATTAGTAATGTTAGGAATACTAATAAATAGGGCTAGTATAGGGTTACCTAAACCGTCCAACTCGAACCAATCTGCAAAAAAATAGGCAGTTTCCCAGACACAATGCGGACGGATGCAGTTTGAAATATAACATGATTGCGAGTTGCGGGCGGGTTGCCGGTTTAACCCGCACCCGCAAGAACCCGCCCGCATTTAGACCTGTTTATTTATTTATTTATAATAAAACCTGGATTGTTATTATTTTATTATTGCATTTTGGATGAATGTAAAAATTAATGAAGAATTACTTTTAGATAAACTTAGGATTTTGAATGATTTTACTTTAATTGTATTTTTGGGTAGTAGATAGTGAATGAGATTGATGGTCTAGTTTAGAATTTTGAAAAATGTGCTTGTGTTAGTTTATGATTTGATTTAAAAGTTTAGGATTTTGAATGATTTGTTTGTGTTAGGAATTGATTTTGTTTTGTTTTTAATTTTATAAGTTTTAATTCATTAATTATTAATGCTTAAGCATTTTAGAAAATTGGGAGGAAAAGGGCCAAAAATAAATATTTATAAAATGGGGAAAAAAATGCTCCAAAATAAATTTTTAAAGAAAAAAGTCCAATTCGCAAACTGCTCGCACATCCGTGAACCCTATCCACACAAACCGCGACCCGCACTACGGGCGGTTGCGGATTGAATTTTTTCCAAACTACATATATGCGAGCGAGTTTAAACCGATTTGCAAACCGTCTAAAATCGAACTGTGACCCCTCGTACTAATAGATATACCATATAAAATACATATTTATGAGTTTAATAACAAGAGAGATTTAGATTAGCTGTTATTTTGTGATTTATACAGATGAAAGTCAAATTTCGGTAGAAATTGGCAATTTTTTGCTAAATTGGTTTACTCATATATGAAAATTAAATTTATATATGATTTAGAATGTAATTGATTAAATATTTAATGTTTTTCCTTTTTTATTTTCCTTTGCAGATTGATTTTTTGGATGACATTGGAAGCATACTTGCAATCAAGAATCAAGTGTTAATTTTTTGTAGACTGATAATTAGTTCTACTTGTAATACTGATCAAGTGTTGATTTTTTTATTTATTTTATTTATTTTTTGTGGATTGATACTTAGTTCATTTTGGGATTTGCCTTTGATTGTCTTTTTGTATTATGTTAATAAAATTGTTATTAAATTTGTTTGATGGATATATTTTGGTTTATAATATAAATTGTTTATTGAATTTTTTTGTGGAGCTGGTGTATAATACCTGAATGATTTCTTAGAAAAATCTTAAGGCTATTGAAATATGAAGCAGAGATATTTGTGAAATAATAATTTAAATTGAAAGATATAAATATGGAACAATAAGTTTTGTAACGAATTTTTTTGTCGCATGTACTTATTGTGACAGAAGTGGCTTATTCGTCACCAATAAATAACTTTTTGTGAAAAATTGACGCTGTTTTATATATGGAAAGTTTGTTAATTTTGTTGTTTGGTGACTAACAAATTTTGTCATTGTATAAATTTATTGCCTACGAAATAATTTCGTCACTTATATCAAACTTTTAAGACGAAAAATTTCGTAAACTTTACATCTTTATCGTGACGAAAATTTTCTCGTAATGATCAACATCCGTGACAAAAAATTTTGTCAACTAATGAGTTTATATCATATACGGAACTGAGTAATTATTTGGTGACGAAAATGAAAATTTTTTTTTGTGAAAAAAGTATGTCTAATGGTGACAAAGGTTTTCGTTATTAAAGTAATTTTTTAGTGACGAAATTCTTTTCCCTCACTGTGATTTAGGGACGATCATTCAATTGACGAAAATCGGTGACGAAAATTTTCTCACAAATATCTATAGTGATGAAATTAGCTCTTTGGTGACAAAAATAATTCGTTATTTCAACGACCCAACTTCTTGTAGTGACATATATTATAATATATATATATAATTGAGGGTGGACCTCCTCATTTGTTTGCTGTTTTTATTTTTTTATTTCTCTTTTCTTTCTTCTTTCCTTTCTTTTCTTTGTTTGTTCCATTTTTTCAGCATATGCACAGTAATTTACTCTGCACTTTTAAAAAATAATATATTAAATATTTTAAAATATATATTATCATAATATAGGTATAAAACTAAAATTATACAAACACACAAAATCACAACAAATTATAAATAAATAAACTATATAAAGTGTATATTAAGGGATTGAATGTTTACATTACAGCACTGATCACAATCATTTCATTACATGCCTTGTTTGGATGGACTAGATAAGGAAAGGATTAAAATCCAAACGAACTATTAGTCCTAGATAATTAGTCATTGTGAACATTTGACTTGGAAATGATGTATATCCATGAAATTGTTTTGCTTCATGAGATTAGATGTTTAAGAATGACTATTTTAGTGAATCTCATTGGTTTAAATTAAAAATTAATGAAATATGAATAACTTTCAAAAGATTATTTTGTCTTTTTGAATTGTGTACAATGGCAATACTAGATATTTAAAGTATATTTTATTTAGTAGAGACTCTATTAATTTATTTAAATGTGACATTGGAGGTATATGTTCATTTATAATTTTGGTTAATACAAAGAAAAGAAAAGAAAAGAAAAGACTATCATATATCATGAGATTAATTATTATATATGTTTAAAAAAATGTTTTTAAAAATGAAGAAAAAATATATAAAAAATGAAGAAAAAAATGTTATATATATAATACTTCTTTAAATATTGAAAGTAATTTGCATTTTTATATTTGTAATACCAAAAAATAAGAAAACAAGTTATACTGTCAGAGTTAATTTAACTGTTTAAAAATAAATCTAACATGTATAAAAACGTTATAATACTTGAGGGTCAATTTTGTCATTTAAACTAACATTTCTATTCTTCAACGAACACTATGGACCCGTTTGTTTTCTGCCATGACATTCGAGTGGAAACTGGATGGATGAACAGTCCCCAACTCATGTGTTGTTTTGGATACATTGGAAATGGAGGTCTGGATAGTAGTCGTTGGACTATGAAAAGCCTTGGGGTCCGAATTAGTAGTCTGAGAAGAGAGGTGGCATTAGAAGTGTACGCCCTCAAAATAAACCCCATTTATATATAATTATAATAATCATTGGCATGCAATATTAAAAGAAACCAATTCATTATCTCATTCATCAGAGTATTTACAAAAAAGAAAACATAATCATGTAATATCAAATTAAAGCCCTACTGGGCTTACATCTTTCCAAGCAACACTTGGACACAAAAATATGAGTTTCTAAGACTCAATACAAATAAAGCCCTAGGCTTGAATGTTTATCAATAAAAACAAATATACTAAAAGATAGTCTTCAAAATCCAAATCCTGTCCAAGCCAAGTCCTTGGAGGTAGCTTATCACCTGGACCTGAAATGATGTTCCCGATAAGGTGAGCCACAGCCCAGTAGAAAATATACTAAACGCAATATATAAGCATTGATTAAGGAGTATATAGCATCAATAGATTGTTTAACCAAGTAATATCAATTACTCATTTTACAGTCTCATGAACATTGGTCAAGACATTCGTTTACTTTTCCAATTTATGCAATATGGCTCAGAACCTACCAACTTACAAACAGTGAACTTATATACATATTCACATTCTTCCAATGTCAACAAAGCAGATGAGACTCAGGCTCAATCAAAACACTTCATACTTTCCCAGTTTGATACACATTTAGTGCTGTTCAGTAAAAACACTTCAATAATAAATAAGCAACCATAAAAGTGATCTAATCGGAGTCCATCCCCTATCTCCTCCCCAAACAAAATTCGGTTAGAGGTTCATCCCCTATCTTCCCCTAAACCGTGAGTACATCCCCTATCTCCTCCCACACTGAAAACAATGTTAATGCAAACACATAACATAATAACAAACCATCAATACACATAATTGTTGTATTAATCAACAGTCAAAATTAATGACTTTAATCAAAATGATTAGGTTTCAGTTATCCCTAATCCACATGCAGTGTCTACAACAAGCACGGCTATTCCTCAACGATAGCCCAAAACAGTTATTTCTAAAAACTGAAAATAAAAATATCAACTAATTCAATAGGCGAGTGATTTAATAAATTAATCCCAACTACGCATTTAATCAATGAATTCCCCAATTGTCCATGAATTACCATATTTCCCCCAATTCATGAATTAAATTATCCCAATTTAATTATTAATACAAAGCTAGGGTTTTCCCAAAATTACCAAGTACCCCAACTATCAAATACTAAACTTAGAACAAAACTTATAAATGGTGTAGGAAATCCCTACCTCAAAGAAAATAACCCGAATGAAAAGAGAAAACAGAGATAAATAACCCAATTCAATGTGCTTCAAATCACTAATGTTCAGATTGAAATGGAAGCCTTCAACTCCTCTATCTTTTTTTTAATTAAAGGGTCTAAGGTAGAGAACTCATCTCTAAGTGATCAATTCCTAAGAGAGAAGGTGGTAGAGGGAGAGAGAACTCGTACTAGGGTTTTTGGAATCTGAAAGTGTATGAAAAACTGATCTGAAACACGCTGCTGCCTATTTAAACCTGCAGGCTTTCCGCTCGAGCGAAGACTTTGGGTCGCTCGAAGCGACTCAGACACACGAAGAACCTCGCTGAGCGAAAGAAAAGCTCGCTCAGCCAAGAATGCATGCTTCAGGTCTGCAACCCTGGAGCAGCGCTCGAAGCGACAGAATAGCTCGCTCGAGCAGAACTCGAAAACATACACCTCGCTTCGCTCGAGCGAAGAAAAATCTCGCTCGAAGCGAATAAGAACTGCCCTCAGGTTATACCAGACGCAGTCGCTCGCTCGAGCGAGAATTCTGGATCAAGCCAGAGGACACAAACAACCTCGCTCGAGCGACCAAATCCTGGCTCGAGCGACCAACACCAAAAACTGACAGCAACACTTGGTTTACGAACCCAACCAACTGAAACAAACAGCCCAACACATCCTATAGACTCCAAATGAGAAAATAAAGGACGACAACAAACAAATTATAACAATGACAGAATAAACGGACCCAAGTCCGGATATCATAATCAAAATGGGAAAGACCGGGGTCGCTATATAAGAAGATATCTCGTTCGTCTTAGGAGTTACTTGGACCGTCTGCTGGAAGTCCAGTCGATCGTTCGAACCGGTCAGCTGCAATTCTTTTTTTTTTTAACTTGTTGGGCATTTTTTTTTAACATTAATTTTTAATGTTTTTGGTATTTTTGTTAAGTAAATCATAATGTTTATTTGTTTTATAATTCTAACATTTTATTTTATATAAAAATAATAACCAATCCCACACACAACTACCATCAAAACAAACACAATTTTTACTAATCCCCTCACTGACAATCTCCTCATTTTACTCTGAAAACAAACAGGGCCTATGGGATAGAGTTATGCCGCACAGTATGTGGCACTATTAGCTCCAACTTTATTTTTCTATCCAAATATTAAATAATTATCTATTAGACCATGAAATCCAATCCCATGAGTTAGTATCAACCAACCAACACCTAACTCTCTTTCTAAGAGCTAAGTCCTTGCAAATATTTTTCTAAGAAAAAAGATTTTAAAAAAAAATTAACACAATAAATCATAAAATACCTCACAATGCAAGTTCTTACTGTGGCACTCACACAGTATGGACGTATATCCTTAATGAGATGGGCGGCTTTAACAACGAAATTTATGATACACATCAACCGCCTTAAGGGTAGGTGTTACCATAAATATATATATAATATTAATATATATTGTTATGTACTTTGTGATTTGTTTATTCATATTAAATATTGTATATTTTTCTGATAAAAAATTAGATAATTTGTTATTGAGAAATGAAGTATGTATTTTATCATAAATGTTACGTATTTTATGATTATTATTAACATTTTGTGGTTAGAAAATGCTCAAATAAAAAAAGTGTAACATTACCACACTACCACAAAATGTGTAATTTCATTTCTGAATTACAAATTATCATAAACTCTTACCAGGAAAAAATATATAATATTTACATAAAAATGCATAACATTTACTTCAAAAATACATAATAGATACATATGATACACATCCTTTTGAAAGGGTGTGTAGCGTAGTGTTTACCCTCTTAATTTTATTATTGCGTGATAAATATGCAAGAAACACTAGTTTAAATAGCATTTTTCTTCCTAATATGTTGTTGTGTAACCATAGAAAAGTTACATTTCATCTTCTCTTTGTTTTTGGAGTGATGAGAAAGCTAATGATAAGAAATCAAATCTTTTATTATTTATTGATTATCTCAGACTTTTTTCCTACAAAAGTAAGCTTGAGTAATTTTAAATGTGGTGATAGTTTTTATCTTTATTCAATTTTAAAAAAATAAAAATAATTAGACTACAATAGTTGAAAAAATATGACTAAATCTTTGTACGAACATGATTTTACACACATGAATAAAATGTGACCAGAACTTCATTATAAGCCTTTGGCTAGTAAAACAAGCCTAAACGATGAACTAATCTGACAGACATGTTTCGGAAAAGCCCATCTCTTATGGCTAAGGCAAAACTTGGGATCAATAGGGAAAGGAAAGAGGATTTAGGGTTATGTATGCGTAAAAGACATGTTCACATCATCTCTAATTTCACTATGTTTAATTCTATGCTAAATTCAAAACAATGCTCCTTCATTGGCATGTCAAAAGCCACACACTACCACCTCCAATTAGATTAGATTTTCAAACAAAATGAGCAAATGAAGCCAGCACAAACACATAACAACAAAAGCAAAAAAATAATAATAATAATAATAAATAATAATATAATAATAATAATAATAATAATAATAATAATAATAATAATAATAATAATAATAATAATAATATATCTAAATGATAAAAACAAGAAACAAAGCAGCATCAAAACCCACAATCCAAGATCAAAACAGAGCAGCAAGTAAAGCTTCAACTCCTTTGCCGAGCTCTTCTTTCAACTTTGGTTCATTATTCAACTCTATCTCAACAATATCCCTATGGAAAACCTCTTCAATCTCGTCAAAATCAATGCCCAATTCAAATTTTATATACATATGCATAAATTCTTTTCTTTATTCTTCTTAACTTTTTTTATATCATAAATCAAAAACCAATATCATCAAACATCAAAAATAACAATAAAATAAAATAAAATAAAATAACCAAAATAACAGTCATTCATCAATGGCGATGGGTGAATCATTTTGGGTTGGGTATGTGTGAAGGTATGCAAAGGAAAGAAGAAAACCTAGAGGATGAAATTAGGGGAAGAGAGATTGAAAGATGAGAGAGGGAAAAATAGAAGAGAGGGCATACCTGGGGTAATGCTCCAATGGTGGATTGAGGTGGTGCTCGTGTGCAATGGCGGTGATGCTCCTTTACCCACGATGATGGAGACAAAAGTGAGAGAGAGAGAGAGCTGGAGGCAGGGAGGGTGAGAGAGTGAAAAGATAGAGAGAGTCACAGAGTGAGAGCCAGACAAATGTATAAACACTTGTTATTTTTGGTTTAAAATTGAAGTGAGGTGTAATTGAAAGTTGTTAAGGTTTGGTGAATATGTATGGGTGCTCTCATGCTTTGTTGTGAACTAGGGGTTGTTAAGAATTAGTGATATAAGGTTGTTGCATTTTGTTAGAACGGATGCAATTTCAGGACGATTTTCTTAAGGGGGAAGATGTACGATCGGAAATTTTTCCTCTCCTCACGGGGGGAGTTGACGCTAGAGGCGGCTTGAGAGGCCTCATATTTTTCAGACGGTCCAAAATTCTGAGAGTTGTGAATTCGCGCTCGAGCGAAAGCTTTGTTGGTCCCGAGCTCGAGCGTGGAAAGCGAGCTCGAGCGTGGAAAGTGAGATTGCCCTTGACATTTTTTTAGTGTATTTGGAACCTTCTTGTTTTTATTTTGGGACATTGATCGAAGTGGTATCATGATGGTAAAGTAAGAGTGAACCGAAATTTAATTCGGATAACTTTTCCTCGAACAGCCTTCACTCTTTTGCCCTTTTCTTTTTCACACTTCGAATTTGGATGTGAGGCTAGAACCATTGGAAAATTATTTCCAGGGCTTCATTGGACAAGAACGATCTAGAATGGAGTCCGTATGAGAGAGTTATGCCGTTTGAAGTTTTGGATTTGTGCTGGAAGCAGGTCCGCTCGAGCGGAAAACGAGAGCTCGACGGACTGCGCAAATTAAGCAACTTAAAATGTGATTTTTTTTAGCTCGTTCTTTGCATTTTCCTTTTCCTTCTTCATTCCTCTCACCCTAGGTCCAAAACCCTAGGTTTTTTACCCAAATACCTTCCATTCCTTAAGATTTGGCCAAAGACCCTTGCCAAAAAGTGAAGAAGGCTTGAAGCTCAAAATTTCTACTGATTGGAATTCGATTTGTGAAGAATCTCATCAAAGCTTTGCTTTTTGCTTGATTCTTGAGGTAGGGATCTCAGTTTCTTCTTCAATACTTGCATTAATAGATAGATTTGTGGCATTTTGATTATATAAATACAAAATCTCCATTTTTGAGCATATAGTTTTATATATGGAATTTGGAGTTTTAGGGTTTGAAATGTGGGGTTCAATTTTGGGTTAATATGTGGATTATGACCTTAGGTGTGTAATCAAGGGAAAAATTAGAAATTAAAAGTAGTGGTGAGAGAAGTTTTAATTTTTCTAAAGTCTTGATTTTTCTTGAAAACCCTAGGTTGATTCGTGAAGATAATTAATGATTTTGCCCAAATTGAAAGTAGAATCATGAAATTGGAAGGTTGAATTGTATATATACAATTTTAATTCGATTTTGATGTGTTTGAAAATTATGTTAAAAAATTAGCGATTGAAACTTTGTTATAGATTATTGTAAATTATGCTATAAGGTGAAATGAAGATGTGGGAAATGATTTATTAATGATATGGATGACATGAGTCTTGGGGTGAAATAATAAAATAAAGGTTTAAGAGTTCACCTGAATTGTGTGAAGTTGAAGTTTGTTGATTGATGTTGAGTTGTGTTGAATAATGTTGAATCGAATTGTGTTGGATTGATGAATTGTGTTTGAATCATGTTGAATTGTGTTGTGTTGAGTTGTTGTTGGGTGTGTTGAGTTTGAGATGAGTTGTGTTGGTGGTGTTGTGTCGTACACCAGGGGAGATTAAAAGATGATATGGAATTTGTAATAGATGATGAAGTGAAGATTTAAGAATTTTATTGTGTAATTAGAAAGCGATTTTATACCTCAAAACTAAAAGCCCAATTTCATATTTAACTCTAGTTATAAGTTTTAGTTTGAAAAATGAGGATACTTCAATAACATTAAATTTATGAAATTAAGTCTATGTTGGGTTAAGATGAGTGTGAATAATGATAAATGGGAGATTGTGAAATATGACGATATTATATAAGGAGTTGCATCAAAGAAATTAAATGTTGGAGATAAATTTATAAACCATGGGTAGTAATTGATAACCAATGTGTTTTAAAAATTTGAATTTGAAGACTTGATAATAAATGGAAAAGTAAAGAAAAGTTTGAACCCAAGAGTTGTGACACTTTAAAAATGAATCTTTGCCTCTATGGATGTGTTGTTATATTTTTGTGTGAACAAACACTGAAGATTTAATGGGTAATAAGAAGGTCGTGGAACATATTTGTACTTGTTATGTGAATGAAAATTTTAAATATATGTGGATGTATATTGAATTAGATGTGTTACGAAAATAATGGAAGATGTGTTGGCATTTCCACTAATTGTAATGATGGATTGTGATGTTATCTTTGGAGTCCGTTTTCGCCTATTTTGAGCCTCAAACGTGGCGCTTGAGATGATTCCGCTTCCTTCCGGAGTAGCGCCCGGTAAAGCGTGTGGTAGTGAGGTTCGCTCGCTTGTGACTGTATCGGCTTGACTGGTATGATGATGCATGTGTACTCATGGAGATGATTGTTATTGGATCCGGTGTTTGATATGAAATAATTGAAAGATGGAAAATGAAATGGTAATTGGTTAGGGATTGGTGTTGATACACTGAATGGATTGCTTGTGTATTATAATAAAGATTATGAGTTTTGTTTTGTAATAATAGAGAAATTGAATTAAAAAGGGATTGTTATTCTTGTGTTATGCTTGTATTCTATTTGGTAATGCAAAATGTTAATCTGAGGTAATTGTTGGGCAGTTGGAGTTGAGTGTATGAGATTGTCTCCTTTGTTGAACATTAAGGAAATTGGGATCTTGACATTATGGAATTATAGTGATTGGAAATAGTATAAGGAAAATGGAAATGAAATGGGGAATATTTTGGGAAATTGGTTAATAATTTTTTCAAATGATATTGTTTATTAAACATGTTTGTTTTCACAAAGATCTATGTTTTCTAAAGTAAGGGATGATTTTTACTGGCTGGAGGTTTTCCTTAAAAGTGTTTAAATATTTTTGAGAAAAATGGTATTTATTTATGATATTTGAAATTAGAAAATGTCACCCTACTATATGGTATCACATTGCATGCATGATCATTTCTCTATGTGTTAGTTATTGATTTAAACTATGAGATTCGTTCTCGGGCATTAGAGCTCACCCCTTGTTGTTTTATTTTACAGAAGAAAGTTTGGATTCTTTGATTAAAGAGTTAAAGAAGTCCATGTGTCTTTTATATGTAATTTCATTGTAGATTGATGGATCATGTATTTGTATTTATTCATTTGTAGCTTCAATGTAAGATTGGCATGTATTGTTTCATTGTAATGCTCATTGAGAGAGAGAAAAACATGTATCATTGTATTTCTATTACTCAAGGGTAATGGATGTTTAAAAAAAAATGGACCTAATTTTAAGCTTTGTAATGTTTCCGAGTAATTAAAATTGGGGCTGACAAACGTATGAGAGAGTTAGAGCGTGTGGTAGTGTATTTTTTTAAACCCTAGTTTATTTTCTTTCCTGACCAAATTTTTAGTTGCCAATAATAAATAAAGGCATTTTTTTCCGCTAAGTACGTTAGTAGCCAATAATTTTCCCTTCAAAATCTGAAGTCCAATTTTAAAATTTTTAATTATAATTGCTGACTAAAATTTAGTTGCCAAAAGTAAATTAATACGACTAAATTATTTTAGTAGCTAAAGATTGTACATTTACGGACCAATTTTTTTTTAGTTGCCTATTGGGTAATTTTTTAGCGGACTAAGTAGCCTATTGGGTAACTTTTTAGCTACTAATTGTATTTTAGTCGCCTATTGGCCTATTTTAGCACTAACCTTTTTTTAATCACTTATGGTCATTTTTTAGCTACTAATTGTGTTTTTATCCCAATTAAGTATATACGGCTACTAAAAAATTTTAGTAGCTAAAATATGAAACATTGCCGACCAATTCAAATTTTAGTCACAAAGGCTGAACTTTTGGCGACTAAATTAATTTTAGTTGCCAAATTTAGTCCCAAAAGTATAATTTCTTGTAGTGAATCCTCTATATTTGATCTTGCTTGCTTTTATAGCTTTTCCTCATGTGGATTGGCATTGCCCAA
The DNA here is from genome assembly GCF_004153795.1 of Camellia sinensis. Lineage (NCBI taxonomy): Eukaryota > Viridiplantae > Streptophyta > Magnoliopsida > Ericales > Theaceae > Camellia > Camellia sinensis. Next base: position 48,481 of record NW_021029388.1, read on the forward strand.
ACAATTATGAGGACCCTCTGTTAAGCAAATAAGCTTATCCAAACTCCTAAAGTCATGCACGCAATGAACATTTACATTTCAAAATAAGTACGGTGAAGGTAGCTGGCAACCGATGCCCGAAAACAATTGATTGACCACCTAGCTCATACAAGCCCTACGCATAAATGAATTAGCTATATTATCAATTTAAAAATATGTATTGAAATACCGAATTAATAATTTCTTATCTCAAAAACCTAGAGAAATAAGTTTTGAATAATATTAAAATGTAAAAGCCTCATTTTAAGTTATATTTTAGACTTCAAATTATTTTTGAACAGACTCTGCTTTTGAATATTTTATGGTTCATTTATACGTGCATAGAAGTGATGTTCCTTCAAAATTTATCATTGCAATTGTTTAAAAATAGCCTTGGTACATCCCAAAAGTTGGAGAAGGGATATCAGTTGTGCCTTTGAGCACAACAAGAGAACTATGCCTACTCAAATAATTTGATTTATTTTAGAATGGTGAAAAAACTTTTAAAGATATATTTAGAAGTACCCTTTCCTAAAGCTAAATACTTTAGCAGAGAGAATGCGCTAGTGAAAAAAAGGCACCCTAAAATACCGATTAAGCCCATTAATTAGTAATGTTAGGAATACTTAAATAGGGCTAGTATAGGGTACCTAAACCGTCCAAACTCAACCAATCTGCAAAAAATAGGCAGTTTCCCAGACACAATGCGGACGATGCAGTTTGAAATATAACATGATTGCGAGTTGCGGCGGGTGCCGGTTTAACCCGCACCCGCAAGAACCGCCCATTTAGACCTTTTATTTATTTATTTATAATAAAACCTGGATGTTATTATTTTATATTGCATTTGATGAATGTAAAAATTAATGAAGAATTACTTTTAGTAAACTTAGGATTTGAATGATTTACTTTAATTGTATTTTTGGTAGTAGATAGAATGAGATTGATGTCTAGTTTAGAATTTTGAAAAATGTGCTTGTGTTAGTTTATGATTTGATTTAAAAGTTTAGGATTTTGAATGATTTGTTTTGTGTTAGGAATTGATTTTGTTTGTTTTTAATTTTATAAGTTTTAATTCATTAATTATTAATGCTTAAGCATTTTAGGAAATTGGGGAAAGGGGCCAAAAAATAAATATTTAAAAATGGGGAAAAAATGCTCCAAATAAAATTTTTAAGAAAAAAGTCCAATTCGCAAACGCTGCACATCCGTGAACCCTATCAGCACCAAACCGCAACCCGCACTAACGGCGGTTCGGATTGAATTTTTTCCAACGCATATATGCGGGCGAGTTTAAACCGATTTGCAAACCGTCTAAAATCGAACTGTGACCACCCGTACTAATAGATATCCATAAAATACATATTTATGAGTTTAATCACTTGACTTGAAACTAACATAATATATAATCTAATTAGTATATTTATGATACATTTGATAGTGTATACGGAGGCTCTTTCAAATTTCATTACCCACAAAACCAAAAATGGATTGTAAAAAAAAAGTATAACAGAAACATTTATAAATAATTTTATATAAATATTTTATTTGGATTGCATCGTCCATTTAAAAGTTATTTGGACCACAACAAGATATGGTTCGAAACAATGATAGTTGGACAGTTTCGAAACACTCTCACTACTCCTCATGTGAAGTTTCGGAAACTAAACTGTGTCTAGCCGATTTTTTTTGGTAAGTGAACGCCTATCTTGATATCTCCAATTTCCTTTCTCATAGACAATTCAACGAATACCCATAATGCCAAACACATCACACCTCTAATTTATGCTCTTCCCGAATTGAATTCTTTTATAATATCATCAATGGATGTTTTTGTCACGACCCCGCAAACCCACCCCTATGGTTTAGGCACCGTAACCCGACCAGTAATCCGAGATTACAAAAGGCCTCTAACAGTAGACCAATTATAAGGTACAGGGCATTGGCGGAAGCCAAAACAGTAAATAAACAATGTCCAAATGAGCTGTGAGTCTATATGCGAAAAGATTTTCATACGTATATATAAAACATGCATCATAACGGAACAATTTAAAACATTATACATGTCGATCAGAACAGGGACCTAAATCCCTGTAGACAGACAGTAACAGTGCTAATCCAGTCTATACAGTATTACAAAACAGGTAAAGGACAGGATGGGGAGAAATTAAGACACCCCTAAGGCCATGACCTTAACAGGCTCGGAACTCGCAGTAGAGCATGGTGGTTGCTTGACAAAAAGGGAGTCTAACCATGCTCCCTACTCCGGTCTGGTGCCTGTACAGCTACATATATATATATATATATATAAGCAGTAAGCTAACCCAGTGAATAAACATAATGCGTAAAGAGTTAAGAAGGAATGTCCTTACATATTGAAATACAATCCATTTCAATCAAGTATAATTCAGTTTTTCAGTCATTATAAGTCATAGTGTACATACATTAGCATAACAGTACATAAACAGAGGTCTTAAAGACCGATGCAGTCATGATGGCGCATCATAACAGTGGTTCCAACATGGGAATCGACAGAAGAATCTCTGTAACAATAACAGTAATCAGTAACAGTAGTTGCCTAAGTGCCACAATACAGTTTCAAGAATAGAGACAATACATTCATTTAGTTAACAGTAACAGTTCAGAAAGCAATTCATTAACAGTCCAAAATATTCATACTTGAACATAATCTTTATACACAGTTGCTACTGACAAGAGTTCTGGGCTAAGTTAAGCTAGAGTGCGTCACTCAATCCAACGCCTACTAGTTTATAGGATGAACACACACAAAGGTTTTTTCCAAACATTCTGGAAACAAAGACTTATTCCCTACTTTTGCCATCGTGTGGTTCTACATCACTATCACTTATTAAGATGCCTTAAACTAGCCTAAGAAATGCTAGGAGAAATGAGGATGTAAAGATGCAACTTTAAAAGTCATTTTCATGAAAAATAGGGTTCGCTCAGCGTAGGTTACTATCCGCTCGAGCGGAAATGCAAGACAAAGTTCCACTCGAGCGTAAGACTTCCCGCCGAGTGTTTCTGCAAAAACAGTCAATAAGTGCGGATAGGTGAAATTCACCTCGATTGGCGCTGACCCCGCTCGAGTGTAATACACAAAGTCCCCGCTCGAGCATAAATTACCACCGCTCGAGCCGACTTAAAATAGACAAAATGCTGGAGCCATGATTTTCCCGCTCGAAGTGCCACTTCCCGCTCAGAGCGGGAGTTCAAAATCTGAATATTTCCAGATTTAACTCCAAGCTCAAACCAAGTTTCAAATGCACATCAAATTCAGATCCTCTTGGCAATTTTCCAGAAAAATTCCAAAACTCAATAATTAACATGATTCCAAAGCTTAATTGTAAAATCAAAAGCCCAAGGGTGTTTCAAACACTAATTTCAAACCAATTTCATGAACACGTAGATGAACACGCAACATGCATGAGTTTAAATCAATTCAAAAACTTCAATACATGCTCTAATGAGCGATTCTTTTCAAACAAGGTGAAATCATGGACATTAAACATAAATTATGAGCATGCATTGTAAACATTTTGCCATTAAAACAACTTAAAACCACAATAACAAACATGCATGACAAGATTAGAGCTACAACTCAACGTGCAGAAATCTAATTCAATGATTAGCTCGTCAATTTGGCAAGAACCATGCAAGAAATCATTTAAAGACAGCAATTAAGAGGGTACAATTCCTTACCTAGGTCCCCAAATACAAGGTAACGGAAGCTTAATTTGCAACCTATATTCCAAATTCTTCAAGCCAACCAACAAAGTCAAAAGTTGAATTGATTAAACTCATGCATGTTTGCGTGTTCATCATGTTCATGAAAATTGGTTTAAATGATTGTTTTGAAGACACCCTGGGCTTTGATTTTACGAATTAACTTGGGAATTATGGTTAAATTATGTTTTGGAATGTTTCTGAAAAATTGGCCAAGAGATCGGAATTTGTGCATTTGGAACTTGGTTTGAGCATTGGAAAGTTCGAAATATCTGGAAATTTCAGATTTTAACTCCCGCTCGAGCGGTGAAAAGTGGCACTCGAGCGGAAAACATGCTCCCAGCATTTTGTTCATTTTTAAGTCTGCTCGAAGCGGGAAAATAAAAATTTATGCCTCGACGGGACTTTGTGTATTACATCGAGCGGTGTCGAGCCGCCCATCGAGCGTGAATTTCCCTATCCAGCACTTTGACTGTTTTGCAGAACACTCGAGCGGGTAAGTCTAGCCGAGTGGAACCTTTGTCTGCATTTCCGCTCGAGCGGATAAACCTACGCTCGAGCGTGAACCCTATTTTCTGAAAAATGCTTTTAAAGTGCATCTTACATCCTAATTTCATCCTGGCATCTTAGGCCTAGTTAAGCATCTTAATAAGGATAGTGATTAGAACCACACCGAGGCTAAAAGTAATGGGAGCTAAGTCTTTGTTTCCAGAATTGAACCTTAGTGTGTGTTCATCCTTAAACTATGGTTAGGTTGGCCTCTGAGGACGCACTCTAGCTTAACTGTAGCCCAGAACTCTGTGAGTAGCAACTGTGTAAGATATGTTCAAAGATGATATTTTTTCTGACTGTTAACTGAATTGCTTTCTGAACTGTTTACTGTTAAACTAAATGAATGTAATGTCCTCTATTCTGAACTGTATTGTGGCATCCTTAGCTAACTACTGTTACTGTTACTGTTATTGTTACAGAGATCTCTGTCGATTCCATGTGAAACCACCTGTTATGATGGCCATCATTGACTGCTCGGTCCTTTTAAGACCACTGTTTAATGTACTGTTTATGCTAATGGATGTACCACATATAACTATATATGCTGAAAAACTGATATACTGATTGAAATGATTGTTTTCAATACTGTAAGGACATTCCTTCTTTAACCTCTTTTACGCATTAGTTATTCACTGGGCTTTAGCTACTGCTTATATATATATAAAATATATATGTAGCTGTACAGGCACCCAGACCGGACTAGGAGCGATGGGTTAGCTCCCTTTTTGTCAAGCCAACCACCATGCTTCACTGCGAGGTTCCGAGCCTGTAAGGTATGCTTAGGTGTCTAATTCCCCATCTGTCCTTGTACCTGTTTTGTAAGTAACTGTATAGACTGATAGCACTGTACTGTACTGTCTAACAGCGGATTAGGTCCCTTTTCTGATCGACTGTAAATGTTGTACTAATTGTCCGTATTGTGCATGTATATACGTATGAAAAATCTTTTTGCATAATGACTCACAGCTCATTGGACATTGTTATTTTACTGTTTGGCTTCCGCCATGCCCTGTACTCTGTATAAATTGTCTGACTGTTAAGTAGGCCTTTGGTATCTCGATTACTGGTCGATTCGGTGCTAAACCATAGGGGTGGTTTGGTCGTGACAAAAACAGCCATTGATGAATTTATCAAAAGAATTCAATTCGGAAGAGCATAAAATTAGAGGTGTGATGTGTTGGCATTATGGGTATTCGTTGAATTGCCTATGAGAAAGGAAATTGCAGAGATATCAAGATTAGGCGTTCACTACCAAAATCGCAAAGACACAGTTTAGTTTCGAACTCTCACAGTGAGGAGTAGTGAGAAGTGTTCGAAACGTCAACAACACATTCTTCCAGAACCATAATCTTGTGTGAGTCCAAATACTTTAAATGGACGATGCAATCCAAATAAAATATTTATATAAAATTATTTTATAAATTGTTCTGTTATACTTTTTTTTTACAATCCATTTTGGTTTTGTGGTAGAAAATTTAAAGAGCCTCCATAATCATATCAAATGTAATCAAATAAATAATAACTAATTAGATTATATTATGTTATTTCAATCAAGTGATT
>NW_021029389.1:23050-54986 GCF_004153795.1 Camellia sinensis
AGTCATCCTTCATACACGTGTATGGAGGGATGGCTTTAGGCCAAAAGCTTGTCCAACAAACTTGTTGCTTGTTTTCTATAAGAGGGAGCCTCCTCCCTCATGCCTTAGGTTCAGATTTTCTTGCTTGAGTGATACATATCATCTATATCTTTACTTTATCATTTCTTTCTTGTTTTGTGCTTGAAAGTGCATATTCTTCGTACTATTGCACACAAACACACACTCAGACACCATCCTATTGTTGCTGGGGCACTTTGAGGTTGATTTTGGAGTTTTTGGAGAGGTTTGAGCTCAAAAAAGCTGCTGGAGTTGTAGCTTTGAAGTGGTTCTACAAGGGTGAGCTTCTAATCGTTAAAACCCTTGTTTTGGTTTAAGCTTTTGGACCTATTTGTATGCTTATTTTGGCTTGACTTTAAACTACCCATCCAATACTTTTGCAGATAGGCCACACCGCTCGAGCAACCAAAGGTGCGCTCAAGCGAAGATCCTGTTTTCAAAAAATTTTGAGTGACACTTATAAGTTCATATTTCAATCCTCATTCCCTTTTAGACATTCTTTTGCATCATTTGAACGTTCTTGATCATAGGATAAGCTAGAAACACGAGTAAGAGAATCAAATTAAGATACATTATTTGTTTCGAATGTGTGCTTCAATGTGTATATGTGTTATGTGTATTGTGTAGGTGGACGTCCGAGGCCTACTATCAATTCATATTTTGGAAATTGTTCAAGATTGGTATTGTGAATTCTATTTTGTTATCTATGAATGAATGTCCCTCTTTGAATTGTAATCGTGGCATCCATTAGTGAGGCCCTCGCCCGGGAGAAAACAATACTGTGGCCCATTGATTAATAGGCCCTCGCCCAGGGGAAACATTACTGTGATCCATTGATTAATAGGCTCTTGCCTAGGGGAAACAATACCATGGCCCATTGAATTAATTGAAACACAGAGATCTCTGATGTTAGACCTTAATGGTCCACATTGAAATATTGAATGACCTTTCATGGTCCCATTGGATTGACCCTTGTGGTTCAATTAGCTTCGGCATATTGTCTCTTTGATACCCTATTGGATGTACCATGTAAATTGAATGATTGATTATTGTGGTTGCAAAGAAGAGATTGATATGATTGTATTTTATTTATTTGCTTATTGACATGAATTGTTTCAATAATGGAAGTTATATTTTGTAACATGTTGGACTTCATTCATATAAAACCTTTATACTGATATTACTCACTGGGCTTCAGCTCACCCCTCTCTATTATATATATATATATATATGTATATATGTAGGTGAGCAAGGGGAACGCCAAGTTTAAGGCCACCTCGCTGTCTAGCCCTGTGAAGCTGTTTTGGAAAGTGCCTCCGTGAAGGGGAATGCTTGAACTTGAAATTAGTAAAGCTTTGTTAACCCAACTGTAGACACCCCATTTTTGACCGACCTTAAGACTCAAACGTCATCGATTGAGCGCTCGATCATCATGCATGTTTGAGCTCGTTTCGAGTTTTTGGGGTTTGTGGCTGAGAGCCTTGCCTCCGGGCCTCTGAACTCTTTGTGCTTTGGCTCAGTTTGTGGACCGAACCTTGTTTTCTCTACCCTGGAGGGAGGGAGAGGTCTTGTAGACCATCATTTTGTGGTTGTAGACCACGTTTTGCGGTCGTAGACCACTTTTCCCGCTTGGAGACTAGTTTTCGATTTTCGGAGCCTTCGGTCGTGCGCCTTGTCTCGGGACTGCTTAACATTCTCCGTTTGGCTTAGTTTTTGAACCATGCCTTGTTGCCTTGGCCTAGAGGGCCACTGTGGTCCGGGAGACCACTTTTGGTGCCCGTAGACTAGTTTTTGAGGCTCCCGGCTGCGTGCCTTGCCTCCCGGACTCTCGTCTTGCATCCTTTTTGGTTTGTTTTGGGTACAAACCCAGTTTTCCTTGTTTGGAAGGTGGTACAAGGGTGGGAGACCAGTTCTTTCCCTTGGAGACCACTTTCCTTCCTGCCAGCCAATTTTCTAGTCGGCCAACTGGTTTTCTCGGTCTTTGGACCACCTTTTCTAGTCGGCCACCATACCATTGCCTTGCTTTCATGCTGCTAACCATCTCCCACCATGGCTGATCACTTTCTTCCCTGGCCGACCACTTCCACTGGTCGCCTGACCAGTGTAAGTAGCTGGCCGACCACTTCAAGTGGTTGGCAGTTTTCCATCACCTTTTTGGAGATATTTTTAGGCCAGCTGTTACAGCAGGAGGGCACAGAAGTCATCCTCCATACACGTGTATGGAGGGATGGCTTTAGGCCAAAAGCTTGTCCAACAAGCTTGTTGCTTGTTTTCTATAAGAGGGAGCCTCCTCCCTCATGCCTTAGGTTCAGATTTTCTTGCTTGAGTGATACATATCATCTATATCTTTACTTCTTCATTTCTTTCTTGTTTTGTGCTTGAAAGTGCATATTCTTCATACTATTGCACATAAACACACACTCAGACACCATCTTATTGTTGCTGAGGCACTTTGAGGTTGATTTTGGAGTTTTTGGAGAGGTTTGAGCTCAGAAAAGCTACTGGAGTTGTAGCTTTGAAGTGGTTCTACAAGGGTGTGCTTCTAACCCTTAAAACCCTTGTTTTGGTTTAAGTTTTTCGACCTATTTGCATGCTTATTTTGGCTTGACTTTAAATTACCAAAATTTCTGATTTTGCATGCTTAACATGTTTGTTTAAGGTTTCTTTTGTGTTGGGGGTAGTCTACCCCCTCTTGTGCCTTGTTAGGCCTTGTTTTTAGCCTTTCTTTTAAGCTATTGGGACCACCTTGTTTTGGCCTTCTCACCACTAAAACTCAAAGGAATTTCAGTGGTAGAAATAGTGTTTTGAGGTCCCAAATAGGAGAGGGTCATCCCATCTCCTTGTGTTTTGTATGCTTGCTTTGTATGCCACATGTTTGAGCATGTTTGTTAAGCTTATGTTGGCTCCATCTTAGCATGTATTTGGGGTTATTTTGACAAGGCGTACCACTATTTTGACTTGGTTTTGTCATCCCTTCCATGCCTTATACACTTGTAGTGTAAATTTTGCGAACTAGCTTTGTGTGCTTCATGAAGTAGCCTGTCTTTCTAGCTTGTTTTGAGTCCATCTCAACATGTTCTTGGTGTTGTTTTTCCATGATATACCTCTGTTAAGATTTGCTTTGATGCCCCCATGCATGCTTCATGCACTTGTAGTGCAATTCCATGAACTAGCCTAATGTGTATCATGCTTTAGACCATCATTCTAGCATGATTTTGGCTTAACTCTAATAAGCTTTTTTCCATGTTTTAGCATGCTCTAGCTCTGATTTATATTGTTTTGGTCATGCATGCCATGCTTTGTATAGCTATAATGCATTCTAGCTTGTTAGCTTTGTGTATCGAGTCCACTAGCATGCATTGCTTGGCCTATTTTCATGATTTGGCATCATTTGTTATGTGATTTTAGTGCATGTTTCATGGCCATACACTCACATCTTTCACTTATTCCATGCTTTGGAGGGTTGGTCCTTTATGCCAAGGAATGAGTCATTGCGTATGCCTTCATGTCTAAGCTTGCGAGCTATCATTTCAATGTGTTTTTGGGGTTATTTCGCCTTGATATAACTCTAATTTTTGTTGGCGAAGCCATCCCATGCTTGGTCTTGGTAGGTGTAGTGTAACCCTCCTTTTTGGCCCGCATATTCCATGCTTCATGCCCTTTATGCTAGCTTGTTTTGGCTTCCTTCCATGCATGTTTTAGCATCATTTTGACATGTTCTAGGACTATTTTGGATTGCCTTGACCATATGCTTCATGTTTTGCATAGTTGTAGTGCAAGTGCCTATGCTAGCTTTGAGTTTTGAGCACCATAGCATGCTTCACATGCATCGTGTACATGATTTGGCATCATTTCACATGATATTTCAGAGCATATAGGACTTCCATATTCCCATTTCTTCCACCCTTTGAGTGCCTTTGAGTGTTATGCATTGTTGCCTTGTTTGTGGCCTAGTATGTATGCCATCTTGCCTAGGTCCTTGAGCTCCCATCTCAGCATGTTTTGGTCTTTGTTTAGACCTATTTGAGCTCTGTCCATGGTCGGTTCATGCATTTGTGCCATGTGTTGCATGTCCCTTTGTATAGTCCTCTTTGCTAGCTTTAATGCTTAAGGACCCTTGCATGCTTTGCTTGTGTTGTTTGAATGATTTGGCATCATTTCATACCTTATTTCAGAGCTCATAGTGTTGCTACACTTTCATGTTTGTCACTCCTTGAACACTCTTGAGAGTTGTGCTCTTATTCCTAATTGATAGGCCAATGCATGTGCATGCTTGTATATGCTTTTGTGCCTTCTTTTTTTAGCATTATGGCCACTGTTTTGGGCATGGCTAAGGTCTGTCCACATTCGGTTTAAGTCCATTTAGCATGTTTGTTTTCATGCTTATGCTACACTGCGTTGAGTATGCCATGTTGTTCATTGCATTGTGTATGTTTATGTTACATCGCATTGTGTATGCCATGTTCTTTGCATTGTGTATGCTCATGTTACATTGCATTGTGTATGCCATATTATACTTTGCATTGTGTATGCCATGTTGTTCTTTGCATTGTGTATGCCATGTTGTTCATTGCATTGTGTATGCCATGTTACATTACATGTTTACATGCTTGAGTTCCATTGCATTGCATTTGTTTGGATAGCGTATTAGTCCAAACATCGTAAACCAGGGACGTTTCATACTTGAGGTGATGAAACGTGCCTCAATTCTTGGTCGCCGATGCTCTTGATCATACATGATAGAGTTCAAGGCTTTATGTGTTTATGTGTGCACTCATTTTACATTGAATTGTGCAATTTGGCTTCTCGGCCATCATGCATCGAGATGCGTGATTGGTGGCCCGAGGGTCGACAACCGCACTCCCTTGAGCTTATGAAATGATAGGGAGGGTGGTTGTGCACACATACCTTGCAAATACATTGCCTTGCCCTTTCTTGCTCTCTGTTGTAACAAACCAGAGAAGTGCAGGAACAAGTGGTCGGCAGACCAGAAAAACTAGCTGGCCGACCACGTTTTCTGGTCTGCAGCAATGGTAACTAGTCGGCCAGTGGCTGGCAACACCCCTAGGTGGTTGGCCATGCTCCTACAGGTCCCCAAGGTGAGTTAGAAGCTATCTCGAGGTTGGTGCAAGGTCCTGAGAACAATTGCAAACAGAGGTAAGTTGGGGCATCGCGACGGGTTTCCGAACGAGGCGACCAGCATGCATGCACTCCTCTTCCCGAGGACCTCTCTTTACTGCTTTCTTTAGCTAGTTTATGCTTTGGTTCTGTATTTAAGTAGTTAATGCGTTTAGTTGCTTATTTGTGTTGTAATAACTAGTTAGTTAACTTGTTAGTTAATTAGCTTCGTTTTTTACTTAATTAGTTAACTTATTAGTTAGCTAGTTTTGTTTTGTAATAATTAGTTTAATTAGCTTAGATTAGCTAGCTAGCTTCTTATTTGAACCCTCCGTCGAGAGGGCACAACTGTTGTAATAAGTGTGCGTGTGTGTGATGCATGTCTTCCAACCCCCATTTCTTTCTCCCTTTTACTTAACCACTTACGATGGTTAGTTTTAGGACATGTTTCAATTAGCATGCTTATGCTTCGCATGCGTGCATTCATTCACCTGTTTTGCATGCACCGGGCTCGGCGCATCATACAAACTGCATTGTATTTCAATTCTAATTTGATTATATGTACCAAGTTGCATTTCACATGACATCTTAGAATAACCAAGCCTATTTTAGTTGCATTTTTGCATGTGTTGCATTAGCCATCTTAACATGAACTAGGATCATGCATGATTTCTAACTAGTTCTCTATTTTGGCTCGGAGTACACTGTAAGTGTTTACGCTTTAGCATACTGCATGTGTGTAAATGCTGCCATGTTTAGCATGCTTGCCATGAGGCTAACTGCTTAAGTGTTTAACTTCCTGAATGCCTGTGGATGAAGGTTGGATTGCTTGAATTAGAACAATTCATTGAAATCCTCGTCTTAGCCTACTTGCGAGTAACAAACTTTAAACTGTTTTCAAACAAACGAACATGCAATGTTTTGTTCCAACTTAGGCGATCTAGTCTATACTTGTATGTTGCGCACATCACCTAGTAATTCTAGGTTAAATAACCGGAATAAGAACACATGTGTTTTCAAAAATAAAATATCATGTTAGTAAAGGCCGATCTTTGATCGGGCGAGCGGGGGTGCTCATTGCATGACCTTCCCATCTCGTATCCAAGTTCCCGAGCCGAGGCAACTTTGTTGATGACAGACGCGTGGCCTTAGGCACGAGTCAGGGTTTCCTAAATTTCTAAAAATAAAACATTTAGGTGGCAACTCTGTATCGGGCAAAGCAGTTTATGTTTCGCACTTCTTTATAAAAATCAGTTTTCCAAAACAATTTGCCGAATTTGGACTCTTTGGTGATTTATCGGTCTCACATTGCATTTTGTGAGATTAGATTCAAAATCGTGGCACGATTCCGAACTGTAGTAGCCTAGAACAAAACGATTCGCACCCTCGCGCTCGGAGCCGGGAGTTCTCGGGGCGGTCTACACCAGCTTTTGTTTGTTTTGTTTCTTTGGATATTTTAGAACTTGTATGGATGATGCTATGTAAGGAGTTTAACTTTTTGATATTGTATGTAAGGCTTTGCATTGTGTATGCCATGTTGTTCTTTGCATTGTGTATGCCATGTTGTTCTTTGCATTGTGTATGCCATGTTGTTCTTTGCATTGTGTATGCCATGTTGTTCTTTGCATTGTGTATGCCATGTTGTTCTTTGCATTGTGTATGCCATGTTGTTCTTTGCATTGTGTATGCCATGTTGTTCTTTGCATTGTGTATGCCATGTTGTTCATTGCATTGTGTATGCCATGTTACATTACATGTTTACATGCTTGAGTTCCATTGCATTGCATTTGTTTGGATAGCGTATTAGTCCAAACATCGTAAACCAGGGACGTTTCATACTTGAGGTGATGAAACGTGCCTCAATTCTTGGTCGCCGATGCTCTTGATCATACATGATAGAGTTCAAGGCTTTATGTGTTTATGTGTGCACTCATTTTACATTGAATTGTGCAATTTGGCTTCTCGGCCATCATGCATCGAGATGCGTGATTGGTGGCCCGAGGGTCGAGAACCGCACTCCCTTGAGCTTATGAAATGATAGGGAGGGTGGTTATGCACACGTACCTTGAAAATACATTGACATGCCCTTTCTTGCTCTCTGTTGCAACAAACTGGAGAAGTACAGCAACAAGTGGTTGGCAGACTAGAAAAACTAGCTGGCCGACCACTTTTTCTGGTCTGTAGCAATGGTAACTGGTCAGCCAGTGGCTGGCAACACCCCTAGGTGGTCGGTCATGCTCCTACAGGTCCCCAAGGTGAGTTAGAAGCTATCTGGAGCTTGGTGCAAGGTCCTGAGAACAATTGCAAACAGAGGCAAGTTGGGGCATCGCGATGGATTTGCGAACGAGGCGACCGAGCATGCATGCACTCTTCTTCCTGAGGACCTCTCTTTACTGCTTTCCATAGCTAGTCTATGCTTTGGTTCGGTATTTAAGTAGTTAATGCGTTTAGTTGCTTATTTGTGTTGTAATAACTAGTTAGTTAACTTGTTAGTTAATTAGTTTCGTTTTGTACTTAATTAGTTAACTTGTTAGTTAGCTAGTTTTGTTTTGTAATAATTAGTTTAATTAGCTTAGATTAGCTAGTTAGCTTCTTATTCGGACCCTCCGTCGAGAGGGCACAACTGTTGCAATAAGCGTGCGTGTGTGTGATGCATGTCTTCCAACCCCCATTTCTTTCTCCCTTTTACTTAACCATTTACGATGGTTAGTTTTAGGGCATGTTTCAATTAGCATCCTTATGCTTTGTATGCATGCATTCATTCATCTATTTTGCATGCACCGAGCTCGGTGCATCACACAAACTGCATTGTATTTCAATTCCAATTTGAATACATGTACCAAGTTGCATTTCACATGACATTTTAGAATAGCTGAGCCTATTTTAGTTGCATTTTTGCTTGTGTTGCATTAGCCATCTTAACATGAGCTAGGATTATGCATGATTTCTAACTGGTTCTCTATTTTGGCTTGGAGTACATTGTGAGTGTTTACGCTTTAGCATACTGCATGTGTGTAAATGCTGCCATGTTTAGCATGCTTGCCATAAGGCTAACTACTTAAGTGTTTAACTGCCTGAATGCCTGTGGGTGAAGGTTGGATTGCTTGAATTGGAACAATTCATTGAAATCCTTGTCTTAGCCTACTTGTGAGTAGCAAACTTTAAACCATTTTTAAACAAACGAACATGCAATGCTTTGTTCCAACTTAGGCGATCTAGTCTATACTTGTATGTTGCATGCACCACATAGTAATTCTAGGTTAAATAACTGGAATAAGAACACATGTGTTTTCAAAAACAAAATATCATGTTAGTAAAGGCAGATCTTTGATCGGGCGAGCAGGGGGGCTCATTGCATGACCTTCCCCTCTCGTACCCAAGTTCCCGAGCCGAGGCAACTTTGGTGATGACGGACGCGTGGCCTTAGACACGAGTCAGGGTTTCCTAAATTTTCCAAAATAAAACATTTAGGTGGCGACTCTGTATCTGGCAAAGCAATCCATGTTTGACACTTCTTTATAAAAATCAATTTTCCAAAATGATTTGCCGAATTTGGACTCTTTGGTGATTTATCGGTCTCACATTGCACTTTGTGAGATAAGATTCAGAACCGTGACACGAGTCCGAGTTGTAGTAGCCTAGAGCAAAACGATTCGCGCCCTCGCGCGCAGAACCGGGAGTTCTCGGGGCGGTCTACAGTTTCTGGCGACTCTGCTGGGGATTTAGAGAACTTGACTCGAACTCATGATATCTTGTTTTGATTACACTTATGTGTTTCTTTGCATTGCATTTGCATTGGTGCGCCTAAGACATCGTGTTCACCATCTGCTATTCCTGAATGGTTAGCCGGAGGCCGCGTGTCATAAGGCTGACCGGTTACGGGCTCTGCCACGATGGGAACACAAACCTCAGTTGTTACTGAGGCACCCTTTTTGACCATTCGACCTAGTGCATGTCGGAATCTATAGTGACTATTCCAAACTAGGACAAGTTGCTTATCCGGTTGTAGGTTGTTTGAAACCGCTGCGTGCGTAGTGAAGCCCTAGCTCCTGACAAAATAGGACAGGGAAACCCTACCCCTCCATAGGGGTGTTTTGGCTCTCACTTGCATGATATTTGCTGTCAGAGTGTGTTTCTACAAGTTGTATGTATCAGTTCGCAAGTCTGGGTATCAAGCCCGCGAGCGTCAATATTTGGGAATCAGTTTTGCCTGAGGGTATCAGTTTACAGGTAGAATTTTGGAGCAGAATTTAGTAGAGAGCACAGTCATTTAGCTATGCTTATATCTGTTCTGGTGAAATCAAGCTGAGATGCTGTCTGTTTTTGCAATGCAGTCTTAGAACTATAGCTTCAGAAGGCTCCAAATATTCCCCCGGTACATTGGACTTGTGCTGATAGGCTTTGTCAGGTCAGAGATTCAGTTCAAAGCAGCCAGTGTTTTCCTTCGCTGAGGCAAGGCAGAGAAAGGCCAGTCAAGGCTCACCAGTTCATCTGATCCGTTAGTCACTAGTCACATCACCTCTGTTCAATTCAGCAGACTCATGATAATGCAAAGTTCAGAAGAAATTGTGGTCATGGCAACGGCATTAAACCAAGAAATTGCCATGCAAGGTGAGACCGATGCTGAAATGCAACGCCCATCTAGGGCACCTACCACACATCCAGTCTTGGAACCCCAATCATCTCAAACCCGTGAGCCCATTACTTTTAAGTTGATGGGAATGATCGGCGATCTTCAGAGAACTGTGGCTAATCTAGCCTTTAGACTATTGGCTCCATCATCGGCCACATCACATGTCGGAAATTTCACACCAGAAGACTCCCCACTCCTAGGACAAATTTTAATTGAAATTGGCCAACCTGAAGCCACTCCAAGTTTAGGCAATGACATGTCGACAACAATCGGACTTCGCACTGATGTAGCAACCCAAACCTTCGACCAAGCTGAGGCAAGTGGAAAGAACAAGGTAGGGGCAGACATTGATCCCTATGAACACCTTCTGTGGGCTGTTGAGGCATTGAAAGCCGAAGGACTGAGCAAACAGCAAGTGCACGCAGTTGTTGCAAAAACTGTGGATGACGCTTTCGTCACTCAGAATGAGAGCAGTTCGAAACAAGGAGAAAACTGAGAGAAGGGTCGTCGTACCAAAAATGATCCTTTAGGTTCTAATCTTGCACTCAAGAGAGATCAGCATACCAAGCCAGCACCTGCCGACCCCTTTGCTAGTGCACCCCAGCAAAAATCCACAAACCTCGAAGTATCAACCCCGAGGTCGCAGTGTCACGCCCCCAACTCGCCCCTAAAAGTTCGGGCATGACCCATTCTCAAACAGACATATAACCTGGTATACATATAGTATATGGGGCCTTGACGGAAGCACACAAACGTACAAGAATATAAAACCAAACAAATTCCATTGAGCTATTTCTAACATGCCAGGATCTCATACATTACATGCACCATAAGAAGTTGATAGAATCCAAAAGTATTCCTTAGCAGAAGATATATTTATAAACACATATACA
The DNA here is from genome assembly GCF_004153795.1 of Camellia sinensis. Lineage (NCBI taxonomy): Eukaryota > Viridiplantae > Streptophyta > Magnoliopsida > Ericales > Theaceae > Camellia > Camellia sinensis. The sequence continues at coordinate 33,752 of NW_021029389.1, forward strand.
GACCCAGCCCTATAGTCGGGCATGTAACAAAAACTCCAAACAAAAACTATTGGAGTTATACACTATCAACCTTGGGAGGGTAGCCAAGAAATAAGCCAATTATCTTAGTAGACTTCACAAAATGGGTGGCCTTGTGACTGCTTGGATACACGAAGGTTGTCAAAAGGAACCGGGCATCATAGGTTAGGATTGACCACCTGGTTGATTGCCTACAGAAACAGACATAACAGAGAGTGAGCCGGGCTCAGTGAATAGTAATACATAATGAAGCAATGCTCAATTTGAACATGACATATAACATTATATGTGTGAATGCAGAGATTCCAAAGGTAGCTTGATTCTGTATGCATCTTATGTCGGCCTTAGGCCCATACCTGAACATAAAAGCTTGATATATCATATTCTTAATTCATAACAGCTTGAAGCCCTTAACATGGTGGCATAATGCCCTTGAACATAGTGGCACAAGGCCCTTAAACATGGTGGCACAAAGCCCTTGTAACATATGGCACTAAGGCCCTTGAAACATGTGGCACAAGGCCCTTGTACTTGTTGGCATTAAAGCCCATGAAAGTGGCATAAAGCCCTTGAAACCATACTTATACGGACTCAAGAGGTGTCTCACACGGATTCTAGAGGTGGCTCACGTCGTAGCACTTAGTTCCGTGTAGCACTTTGTTCCATATCTTAATAACTTTTCTTGAATGGCCATAGGCCTAGAGTCTTATAGAACATAGGTGTTTTATCTTTCTTATTTCATTCATTACATAATTGGAGCGCATTAACATACATACTTACACACTTGAAACATTAATCTTAGTTGCGTACTTGAGACATTAACATAGTCGCGTAAACGAAATGCTAAGGAAGATAATGATACTACTACTCACAGTGTTGCGACGACGTGCTTGCTCTTCCCGGAGTGTGCCCTGCACACATTCAACCTTACACACTTTAATCCCCTTTCCATATTAAATCACTTTCTGTTTCATTTTACTTCGAAGGAATTTATACATATTAAAAGACATCAAATACATATTCCGACAACATTAGAGGGTTCTACACGCAAATCCCCAACCTTTGATGATCCACAAATCCCCAACCTTTGATGATCTTCTTCCTCTACCCTTCAATTTCTCTCACTCCTCACCCTTCCTTAGGAGAAATGTGATTCTCAAGTCTTATGAGTCATATGACTCTTATAAACATATACATATACATAGAAAGCTTGAATAGGGACAAAAATGAATCGTTTAAGCATCCCCAAATTGAAATTTCACAGAAGTGCTTAATATTACTTAAAAATTATGCTGATTATATATGTGAAATCAATTCCAGATAATTAAGCCTCTAAGGCTTCCAATTTCTGATCTAAGCATTCTCATGTAACAGATACTTTTCTTTTGAACAGATAGACATCTTTAATCATATGGTTTACTTACTTAATTTAGATTTCCCATAGGATTCTACAATAAGCATTCAAAATCACGAAATAGGATCCGAAAATATAACAAAGAACATGTACGAGGGTCGGGTTATTACACTCTCCCCCCCTTAAATAAGTTTGGTCCTCCAAACTTGTTTTACCTTAGGGTAGAAACAGATGTGGATACTGATGTTGCATTTCCTCCTCTCTTTCCCAAGTTGCGTCAGTTCCGTAATGTTCCTGCCATTCTACTTTTACCATTGGAATTTCTCGATTTCGTAATTGTTTCACCTGCCGATCCAATATACGGATTGGTTTCTCCTCATAAGTTAACTTGTCATCAAGTTTAATTTGGTGATGATCAATAACATGAGACGAATCTGCAAGATACCCCCGAAGCATAGAGACATGAAACACATTATGCACTTGACTCATGTGTGGCGGAAGGGCAGCCCGGTAAGCCACCGGACCGACTCTTTCCAGAATTTGAAAGGGACCAACATAACGGGGTGTTAACTTACCCCTTTTCCCGAATCTTGGATGGCCTTTCATCGGAGTAACTTTTATAAAAACATGACTGCCCACTTCAAATTCCAAACTCCTCCGTCGGTTATCCGCATAACTTTTTTGTCTACTTTGAGCCGTTTTTAATCTTTCCCGAATAATTTTAACTTTTTCAGTGGTCAGCTGAACAATTTCAGGCCCTAACAAGGATTTGTCTCCAACTTCAGCCCAACATACGGGAGAACGACACGGTCTTCCATACAAAGCTTCATAGGGTGCCATTGCAATACTTGAGTGGTAACTATTGTTATATGCGAACTCTACCAGTGGTAAATGGGTTTCCCAACTTTCTTGAAACTCTAGCACACACATCCGGAGCATGTCTTCCAGAGTTTGTATCGTTCTCTCGGATTGACCGTCAGTTTGAGGATGGAAAGCTGTGCTGAACTTCAGTTCTGTACCCATGGCTTCTTGTAAACTTTGCCAGAATCTGGAAACGAATTTCGGATCCCTATCCGATACAATGGAGACTGGTACACCATGCAGTCTTACAATTTCATTCACATAAAGGACCGCCAGTTTATCTGCATTGTACTGAGTCTTTACTGGTAGAAAGTGGGCGGACTTAGTCAATCGGCCAACAATGGCCCATATAGAATTCATACCCCGAGGTGTCCGTGGTAATCCCACAACAAAATCCATGGTTAGGTGTTCCCACTTCCACTCTGGAATTGGGAGGGGCTGTAGTAATCCTGCTGGCCTCTGATGCTCCGCTTTTACTTGCTGACATTGCAAACATTTAGAAACGAATTCTGCAATCTCCTTTTTCATTCTTGGCCACCAAAAATTTTGCTTCAAATCCCGGTACATTTTAGTACTTCCCGGGTGCATAGAAAATCTAGAGGCGTGTGCTTCTTCCATCAATTTCCGTTTGAGTTCCAACACATTAGGGACACATATCCGATTTTGAAATTTGAGTACCGAATCCACTAAACTGAACCCTGATTTTGGTTTTGTCTCTAACTCATCACACACCTTCTTTAGAATGTCATCCTCCATTTGTTGTGACTTGATATCTTCCAGTAAGGTTGGTTGAGCCATTACTGCTGCTAGTACTATTTCCTGTCCCTGTATCTTAAACTCCATACTCATTTTATCTAGTTCATTTACCAATTCCCTTTGCTCCGTAAACAGGCTGGCCAAATCCCCCATATTCTTCCGACTAAGAGCATCTGCAACCATGTTGGCCTTACCGGGATGATAATGGATCTGTAAAACTCTAACCACCGACGCTGTCGCATGTTCAATTCCTTCTGGGTAAAAATGTACTTAAGGCTTTTGTGGTTGGTGTAAACTTCACAGGTAGTACCATACAAATAGTGCCGCCATATTTTTAAAGCAAAAACCACCGCCGCGAGCTCAAGATCATGCGTGGGATAATTCTTTTCATGGGGTTTAAGCTGTCGTGAAGCATAGGCAATAACCCTTCCACCTTGCATAAGCACACACCCTAATCCTTTATGGGACGCATCACTGTAAATTACAAACCCTTCGGTGCCAAACGGTAAAGCCAGAACTGGAGCTGTGGTTAATTTCATCTTCAATTCCTGGAAAGCAGATTCCTGCTCTTTTGACCATTCGAATATAACTCCCTTTCGAGTCAATTGTGTAAGTGGTCCAGCAATTTTAGAAAAATCTTGAACGAATCTTCTGTAATAACCAGCTAACCCCATAAAGCTACGTACTTCAGCCACATTGGTAGGAGTTGGCCATTTCACAATCGCCTCAATTTTGTGTGGATCGACAGAAACTCCATCCTTTGTGATAATATGCCCCAGAAACGCCACCTCGAGTAGCCAGAACTCACATTTCTTAAGCTTTGCGTACAATTTTCCTTCCCTGAGGGTTTGAAGAACTAAGCGAAGATGGGTTTCATGAGCTTCCACATTCTTTGAATAAATGAGGATATCATCAATAAAGACCACCACAAATTCATCCAGATAGGACTTAAAAATGCGGTTCATCAAATCCATAAAGGCTGCTGGGGCATTAGTAACTCCAAAGGGCATGACCAAAAATTCATAATGACCGTACCGGGTTCGAAAGGCTGTCTTCTCGACATCTTCAGCCTTGACTTTTAATTGATGGTATCCAGACCGTAGATCAATCTTAGAAAATACCTGTGCCCCTTGAAGCTGATCAAACAGGTCATCGATTCTTGGTAGCGGATACTTATTCTTAATTGTGACCTTGTTAAGCTCTCTGTAATCAATACAAAGCCGGAGTGTTCCATCCTTCTTCTTTACGAACAAAACTGGTGCACCCCACGGAGATACACTCGGACGGATAAATCCTTTGTCCAGTAAATCTTGCAACTGTATTTTCAATTCCTTCATCTCAACTGGTGACATTCTATACGGAGTCTTAGAAATGGGTTGAGTTCCCGGTGCTACTTCAATTGTAAACTCAATTTCACGGTCTATTAACTGCCCTGGTAACTCTTCTGGAAAAACATCCGAAAATTCACACAACTGGGATCGTATCGGTATTCCCATTCTCCACTTGCCCCTCTAGAACACTGCATAAATACCCCTGACACCCTTTCTGAATTAATTTACAAGCCCTTACTGCGGAAATTAAATAAGGTGGTGAAGTTACTCCATATCCCTGAAGGGTAGACCCTGATTGCCGCGGAGGGTGGAAACTGATTTGTTTAGTCAAACAATCTATAGTTGCACCATATTCACCTAACCAGTCCATTCCCAGAATAATATCAAAATAGGCCATATCGAGAGGCAACAGATTGGCATATACCCGGAGATCCCCAAGTTGGAGTTCACAAGCAGTATATATAGAGGTACAAATCATAGGACCTCCCAAAGGTGAAGACACACACAACATATAAGATAGTTCTTCTTCAGTTTTATCTAAATTAGGAGCAAATAGTTTCGACACAAAAGAATGGGTGGAGCCAGAATCAAATAATACGTGAGCAAAATGACCATGAACGATAAATGTACCTGACACCACCGTTGCCGCGTTTTGCACATCTCCCGGGACCAATGCGAACACCCTGCCCTGTCTCGCAGTATCTTTATTATTCGTAGGTTTAACAGTTGTCTTGGTGTTGGAAGTTGGTGCAGACCCCGCTGAACTCGTAGTGGTTTTATTATTACCTGGTTGATTCCTTTGAGGGCAATCCTTGATCAAATGACCCGTCTTGCCACACTGAAAACAGGCTCCAGACTTTCGATAACACGTTCCACGATGCTTCTTCCCACATTCCGGACAAGTCGGCATTGTATCCTGACTAGGGGTAGAAGTAGTTGAACTCCCTAAGGTCAGCTTCTTGTTTGGTGGAGTAGGTGATCCCTTTGACCATTGAGTATTTTGTCTCTTCCCTTTCCATTCTGAGATTCGACTCTGAGTAGCGAGATTCCCCTCCGCTATAACGGCTCTCTCCAACACATCAACATAAGTAGGTAACTTCAACATGTTGACCCTATCCAGAATAGCGCTCCGTAATCCCCCTTCAAATTTGCGCGCCTTCTTATAGTCCGTGTCTACCATATGAGGTGCAAACCGAGCTAATTCTGCAAATTGGGCTTCATATTCAGCGACAGTTTTGTTCCCTTGTCTGAGAGTTTCAAATTCTGTTACCTTCTTATCCCGCATGCTTTGAGGGAAGTACTTGTCATAGAACAATTCTAAGAATCTGTCCCATGTCAACCCTTGATGTACGGTTCTTGTAAGCATCCACCATCTGAAATCTTTTGCAAGTAAGTAGGTATGTTCGCAAATAAATCGCAAGAAACTTTGGTGGAAGTCTATCCGAGATAGAGGGGCTCTGGAAAAGCCATGATCCATGCCAAATTACTTAAGGACCTTGTCAGGCAGTAGACCACACTTGACATGCTCTCCTCGTACCATACCAGCAGTTACCATGGTGAATCATGGTAGTCACAAGGAATAAATTGGCATGAATGTTATCAAGGGAGAAGTCTAGATGGCGAGTCTTTGAGAAATAAAAGGGGACAATAAAAATAATGGTGAAGGTCTGAATATAAGGGCGAAAGACGCACTCTTCTATGTGATCAATGTGGTCCACAAATGCCCTCTTGGAACCCACGCCAGACCATCGACCAATTTGAGAGAGAGTGTTATTTATTTTCCTTGGGACTGCTTGCCCCTCTGTATCTAGAACAGGGTTGCCTTCCGCATCCCAATCTTCATCCGTAAATGGGGCCTTGAATTCTTTGGGAACGGGACCCATGGTGAGGAACCGCTTGTAGAAGAAGGTGGTCAAAAACTAAGTGTGCACAAGCTGCATATGTAGTAGTGGCCCATGGATCTCTCCATGTTTGAATGAATCAGATCAAGGTGGAAATACAGATTGCCTAAAAAGAGGAGAGCCAGGGAGATGTGGGTGCCACTGTAAAGCTTGATGGATAAAGGGAACACCAAAAGGTTTATAATATTTGCAGGATTACTAGGCAGAACAAAGAACAAAAGAAAATAACTTACAAAAGCAGCCAAATATAAGTTGTCGCGATAACCCGAGCCAACTATGGAGTTTCGGTTCTCTTCAGTCATTTCACCGAGGCTGGACGTTCTTGAAGAAGTGCTTCAACTAAGAGATGTAGGTAGTATTGTCTGTCTTTGTCCTCTCCACTAGAAACTCACAAGTCTTACCAAGACCCATGCTTCCTTGCCTCGTGGAAGGTGCTTTGGAGGGCAGTGACGGCAGTCTGTCCTTCTACAGTCAATGAATTAGGGTTAAAGGGTGCTCCCCACAAAAATTGAGGAGAAACAGCATTAAAACATCCTTAAGTATGGGGGTAGCTTCTCTCAGGCAAGGAAAAAAAAGTATGGGCATCGCAGTTCCAGCGGGAAACTATCACATTTGTGTTAGTTTACACTTTAAGCATGGAGAGCTCCCTCAAAATCAAGATGGTGTTGAGAATGTGAACATCCTTGAAACATCGTTCGAAGGCATCATTCTCTGTAATGTCATCTACCCAAAGGGGCCAATCAACCAATGGACCCGAATGAGTGTGGTAATAGATGTCAGAATAAGGAAAGTCACCACACTCAACTCAAAACCACAACACAAAGGCGGGTCAACCATGTCAGCATCGTCCAAAGAGGCCTTACCAAAAGGGAGTAAGGGCTCCTCCAAGGCGGGAGCATTAGGAGAGAAAGCTTCAACGACTGTCTAGAATGGGTCAGTAAGCCCCCTACCCAAAGTATAGAGCCCGCCTCCATTCGGCACTGTGGGGACAAGCTTGTCAGCTAGAAATCTGGTAGTTGCCATGTGAAAGGTATGGAGAAAAGAAAAAAAAGAATTTGGAAAAAGGAAAAGAAATCCTTGAGAAAATGAAGGCTTGGAGACAAGAAGACAAGACAAAGGAGTTAGATGAGAAGTGGGGGACCAACAGACACAAAGGGTCCATTTACAAAGAAATCAAAGGGGTAGGACTGGTGCATCTCCCCAGAACCATCATGACCTATCACTGTTAGCATGCCTTTTCAAAACCATTATGGCTCTACAAAAAGTCGATGCAATTTCTGACCAAACAGATGCGACCCTAGGTCAGTCGGCTGTTGTCATACAAGCACGGGAAAATGGCACGTGTTTTCTACGCGCGCAGGGGGCAAATGTAGGAAGGCAGAAATTAAGTATGGACTTAAGTGTTGAGGTCGCCTCTATCAGATGAGTAATAATGATTACAGGAACAATGGCTAAAACCCAAGAGAAGTGGGTCAACTAGAGGGCTGAGCCAAGTCCAACCCACTAAAGGTTCAAACAAGCTCCATGCAAAAAAATGGCTAAGTCAAGTTACAGAGGCATTGTGCCCATTTTAAAAGAAAGTGAAATTTGAGGTACAGTGGACACCATTACTCATTCTTTAAACCTAATATCTTAAAGAAGGGAATGTCACATCCCCAACACTAACTTGAGAACAGGAGACATGACCTGCTGATAATCCTGGTTACCAAGGTCTCAAGATAACACCAAGTTGGGTGATGACTAATCAATCTTAGCAGAAGCATGCATTATTTTACCATAACTAAAGATAAAATTCCACGCTTCCAAAACATTCCTACCATTGGAGCAAGTATCTATATAAACCATTGGAGCAAGTGCATAAGTTCAGGGCACAATATTTACATATACAAAACTTAAACCTCCATTGGCCAATACTCATAACGGCCTTTACAGAAACAAGAAACCAATGACAAATCTAATTGGCTCCACCACACAACAAAAATATGTCCAAGTAGAAAGGTCTCCAACAATGGGATGAGCTAAAAGCCTAATGAATAGCACTATACTAAGGCACAAGAGTTTGATATAAGTACCGTGGATATACAAGGTGTTAGCAGATATTTTAATATTATAATGTGTTATAGGTTTGATTTTTTTTCTTTTCCTCCAAATATTTTTTTTCTTTTCCTTCAAGTTTACCCTTTTTTCTTGGTGACCAAGAATCCTCCAAGCAACTTCCTATACTTTTCCTCCAAGAATCCTCCAAATCAAGTCTTCTTCTTCAAGTCTTCTTGTCAACCAAGTCAAGTCTTCATTCTTAACCACCAAATCTCCAAAAAAACTTGGCCACCAAGAAAACTTGCCCTCCAAGTTTTCTCTCCTATAAATTGAGCTAACTTCTTATCTTGGAAGATAGAAGAAGTGTTTGTTGTTTTATTATGTTTCGTGTGAGATTATCAGGCAAATAAAAAAGGGGGTATGTGATAAAGTTTTGGGTTCAACTAATTATGCAGTATTAGTGAACCATACAACTTAGTCGGGCTGTTGTATCTGAGGAGGGACAAATCAAGATTTTTTCTACTGCACCGGTGTAAGGCTATGCCTAACCGCTAAACACTCTTCCATATCTTGAGGTTCTTAGCTTCTCATGCACATGACATAACATGGATACACAAAATCATGTTCTACTCTTAAGTTCAAAGTAAAAAGAGAAAATATAACTTCTCCATATTCAATTTTAATTGAATCAAACAACCAAGGAATATGGAATCATAGTTCCAACCCCTAAGTGACATGATTAAAAGGACATACATCCTAAGAAGAGTTATGGGAGTCAATTGAGACAGTCTTATACATACCTTGTGCTTAATCTTCCTCAAATTCCCAACCTTTTTGATGATCTCTTCCCTCTACCCTTCAATTTCTCTCTCTCCTCATCTTCTCTCAGGAGAAATATGATTCCTAAGTCTTAAGGTCATAAGACTCTTATAAGCATATATATATATATAAAGCTTGAATAGGGACAAAAATTAATCGTTTAAGCATCCCCAAATTGAAATTTCACAGAAGTGCTTAATATTACTTAAAAATTATGCTGATTATATATGTGAAATCAATTCCAGATAATTAAGCCTCTAAGGCTTCCAATTTCTGATCTAAGCATTCTCATGTAACAGATACTTTTCTTTTGAACAGATAGACATCTTTAATCATATGGTTTACTTACTTACTTTAGATTTCCCATAGGATTCTACAATAAGCATTCAAAATCACGAAATAGGATCCGAAAATATAACAAAGAACATGTACGAGGGTCGGGTTATTACACGCAGGGTCTTCCATGCCCTCTATATGCCTTTGTCCAAGGCTCTTCAAATCCTTGTTGAAAAAGGCCATCTCAAACCCCTCAAGCCTCGACCTCTCCCTGGTCATCTTCTACCCGGTCATGATGCTATCCAGTACTGTGCCTACCATCAACAAACCGGTCATAGCACCGACAATTGCTTTCGACTTCGCCATGAAGTACAGGATTTGTTTGACAACAAGGTCGTCATCCCACCAGCTCAGCAAGGTCTATCGTTATTAGATCAGTGAACTTGGGGGATAATGTGATGTGATCGGGGGATGAACCACCTGCGGGCGGCGCTCAGTTTACTCCAGGTGTAGCGTATTGCATGCACTGTTTTGAGCATTTTACGAATGCTAGTTTTTGTGCTTTCTGACTTGTGTATTGAGTCAGTTTTGTTAAGTTGTTTAGAGTTTGTCTCGTTGTTTTGAGTCAGTCTTTCTTACTGAGTCAGTTGGGTCTGTCTTATTGTATCGAGTCTGTCCTGTTTTGTTAGAGTCAGGTGATTTCGGGGGTGTTATCTCGGACATCACTTGTTTGTTTTGGTGTTTTTCTTTTACACCCACTCTTTCTTTTATATCTGTTTCTGCCATGGAGCCAGTTACACCAGAAGATCTGAATGAAACAGCAGCGGTTTTTCATGCTTTTGTGCTTGTTTTTGCTTTAAGCCAGTTATGCCAGAAAACTTGAATGAAACGGCAGTGCTTTTCACCTGCTCTTCTGTGCCATGAAATCATTGCATCGACCTCAGTTTTTCAAAACTTTTTGAACATTGTAATGAAAACAAAGAGGAAGGAATTCCTCGGGTTTTGCAAAATTTGATCATTTGAGAGAAAGAGAGGCTTGCTAAGCCCTTAATGATTGAGATCATGCTTGTTAATGTGAGTACTGAGAAGGATCCTAACTTGATTCAGATTGGTTCTACATTGTCTTCAGTGTGAGCGACTAGTCGCTTTCTTAAAAAATTTCAAAAAATGTTTTGTGCGGTCTTGCGAAGACCTGTGTGGAATCGCTCTTGAGATTGTGCAGCCTAGGATCGCTCTCAGCCTCGAGACTCGACCCTTTTGCTTTCAAACCTTGAACTTGGATTCAGAATGTTCAACGGTCAACCACAATGTGAGGCCTATGTGGCCAGATTTGAAGCAGCCCACGAACTAGGGGCAAGAAACTCAGATCAAGAAGATCTGATGTCATCAACAGAAGCTTGCGAAGCTAGATCAGAAGCACCCCTTGGACTAGAGGCAAAAAAAATGTCAGATGTGCTCGAATAGTCAAAAATTGGGACATTTCCCAAGCTTACAAAGATCGGCAAGAATGCCAAATCCCAGAAGGGAGGAAAGAAGAAAGTATTGCTGAAGGACAATCGAGCTCCTATCCACAACACTAGAGGCAAATTCAGCCCCCATTGGATGGACTCCTACATCATCAGCAAACAGCAGCCATTCTCTTGGATTCAGATGAATTCGAGATCCTACGACCATTCAACATGGACTTGTTACACTTTTTACCCTTGAGAGGCTCGCTGGGCCGAAAACCAAGAAGGGCGACCCAGGCAAAAGTTAGAGCAAGAAAAAGAAGAAAAAAAACAAAAAAAAAATGCAAAGAATGAAAAAAAGAAAAGCCAAAAAAAAAAAAAAAAAAAAAAAAAAAAAAAAAAAAAAAAAGAAGAAGAAGAAAAGAAATGAAAAGAAGAAAAGAAATGGGAAGAAAAGAAAAACAAAGCTCGCAAGGTTGAAAACCCGGAAGGGCGGCCTTGGAAAAAGTTAGAACGCAAAAGGAGAGGTTAATACTCGAGTGTACCCTGACCCGGAACTACGTCAGGCTTGATTCCCATGTTTGGGATACGTAGGCAACTTCGTTCTGAAGTCCAGCCATAAACACTTCCAAATCGACTGTGTCCATGTAATGGTTCTGATTATCTTTGTCTTCTTTGTATCCGAGAGTTCAGTTGTGATTGTCACTTTGAGGACTGATTACAGTGCGCTGTGGTGCCATTCAGACAAGTGGAAACTTTCTGTTGCCGTGTAGTGCCATTTAGACAAGGGGCAATTTTTCATTGTTTTGGATCTGAGGTTGTGCATCTCAAGAGTAAATTATGTGTTGGTCGAGCAGTGGCCATTTGGAAAAACAGTTTTTGAGGATTTTTAATGAGGTTGACTAATTTTCTCTCGAAAATTATTCTATTTTTCCAAAACTGGACCATTTCTTGGACCCGAAAAAAGAAAATTTTCAGTGCTCATAACCTGACTTGCCTGATTTGAAATCAAAAAGTTGAATAAGTATGTTAATCTAACTCTCATATTGGTCAAAATTGTTTTAGTAGAAAGCCAAAACAAAAAAATGGTCAAAATAATGAACTAGGGACACAGTTGAGTCAGGTGTTCTGTCTCTTCCCCATTGTCAACATACTTGCCAGAAAAGGGCACTCTACTTGCTAGAAAAGGCACTCTACTTGCCAGAAAAGGGGCACAACTGAAGCTAACAACAAACGGCTGAAAGCTCTCTCACCCTCCAAGCAGTGAGGTATCAAGCTAAGTGCGAAGCACGAACTGGAATGGATCAAGATATTCCACTCCCTTATTCAAAAAGGTCTGGTCACATCTGAACTGGCCAAGGGCGTCATCAACCGATGTCAGCTGCTAATCTGTTGCACATCCAGTCGCACCACAACCCCCTCTACGGGAGAAGCTCACTGTTCTGAGCGGAAGAATGAGAATCTGGTAGAATGGTAGGGGCAAGAGCCCGCAACTTTCTGTTTATCCATCAACCACCCAGGGGAGGGATAAAAAAAGAAGAGAGATTGAAGAATAGAGAGATGTGCGCTGAGAGAAAAAGTGAGAAAAGGACTTTTTCAGAAAACAAGAGATTGAGTGCCAGAGTGATGTGAGAATCACAAATGAGAAAATGTGGGAAACAATACCCAGAGAAACAGGCTCCCTATGCACATTTGAGTGTTGTGTGCGTGTTTTGTTTGTCTCAATTCTTGTTTTGAGTCATTTCGAGTGTTCTCGATGTCTTTAGGTTGTTTACCTTTTGTTTTCCTTTGTTGAGTCGTGGTGCGCTGTGTCCAGTCATAGGCTCAATACTCGGTCGAGAACTCATTTCTCAATTTCCAAAAATAAATTGTTTTGTGCTCAGAGTGTTGTGTCATTCTCCATATTTGTGCAAAACAGGCTTTGTTCTTTCATAAAAATGAAGGGTTCAACCTGGGTCATGAGAGAACAGTAAAACTAGGACCTATCTGAAGCTATATGGGTTCCAGACTGCAAAGAAAAAGAAAAGAGGGAAAATTGAAGCATCTTAGTATGTTTCAACTTCAGCAAATTCCGTGATTGCATTCCGAATGTACCTCTTCAGGCCTTGTCAATGCTCCGAAGTATGAGTGTGCCTCTACCTCAAGCTCAAGTTCAAGCTTGCTTCAAGCCAAAATGGCAATCAGGAGTGCTCTCCCTGAGTACCATTCCCTGCCAGAGTTATCTTGGCTGTGTTTGCAATGAGTTCCTAGGAGACCAACTGCAACGGTGGAAACTAGAGTTCGAATGGCTGATGCCTAGAACACAAAGGTTTGGAAGTTCCCAGACTAAAGTCTGGTTTGAATACCCAGGGGTATATCCCCGGCTTGAAATCTGTATGAAGGCCTCATAGGTTGAGGTAGCAGGTATGCGCCTCGATTCTGGATGCTAAACCAACCTAGTCTGTCACCCCGTTAAAGAATAGGGAAAGTTGTGAATATGATCAAGAAAGAAAACGGCATTTGTGGTTTCTACGTGCAGAAGTTATCCTTGGTCAACATTTCAGAACCTTTGTACTGTGAGTTGAAGGTAAGTGTTTGAAGAACACAAGGGGAGATCCCCGTCAGAGTAGAGCGGCTCACCGTCACTCACCCCATGAGGTGCTTTCTAAAGTGCCGCTTTGTTTGTTTATTGCATTCCCTGAACATCATGCTCTACATTGCTTGTAACATGTATTGTTTTATCGCACTTATTGTATTTATTTGCATCTTGTATTATCTTGTATCATTTATCCGTTCACGCTGCGCAGCGTTTAGGATTGTTGTCCTTCGGGTTTTATCTCTGGTTGCGTCGTGCACGCACTTGGGCGGGATGTCTTCGTACCTCTTCTCACGATTTCAGCCTGGTTAGAGTTTGTTCCTTCCTCACATGATTTCAGCGTGTTTGGAATTTGTTAACATCTTCTCACGATTTCAGCGTGGTTAGAGTTTGTTCCTTCCTCACACGATTTTCAGCGTGTTTGGAATTTGTTAACCTCTTCTCACGATTTCAGCGTGGTTAGAGTTTGTTCCTTTCTCACACGATTTCAGCGTGTTTGGAATTTGTTAACCTTTTCTCATGATTTCAGCGTGGTTAGAGTTTGTTCCTTCCTCACACGATTTTCAGCGTGTTTGGAATTTGTTTACATCTTCACACGATTTCAGCATGGTTAGAGTTTATTCCTTCGTCACACGATTTCAGCGTGCTTGGAATTTGTAAACCTCTTCTCACGATTTCAACGTGGTTAGAGTTTGTTCCTTCCTCACATGATTTTCAGCGTGTTTGGAATTTCTTAACCTCTTCTCACGATTTCAGTGTGATTAGAGTTTGTTCCTTCCTCACACGATTTTCAGCGTGTTTGGAATTTGTTAACCTCTTCTCACGATTTCAGCGTGGTTAGAGTTTGTTCCTTCCTCACACGATTTTCAGCGTATTTGGAATTTGTTTCTCTCTTCTCACGATTTCAGCATGGTTAGAGTTTGTTCCTTCCTCACACGATTTCAGCGTGTTTGGAATTTGTTTACCTCTTCTCACAATTTCAGCGTGGTTAGAGTTTGTTCAATCCTCACACGATTTCAGCGTGTTTGGAATTTATCTCAGGTTGTGTCGTGCACGCATCTGGGCTATTGTTTTTAGACCTCTTCTCGCAATTTCAGCGTGATTTGAGTGTCCCTTTCCTTACACGATTTCAGCGTGTTTAGAATTTATCTTAGGCTGCGTTGAGCATGCTCCTGATTGGTTGTTTTGGGTTTTTTTTTTCCTCCTCTCATGATTCTAGTATGGTTGCAGTATGTCGCCCTTTGCATCTACGGCACTATCTGTTTTATCGCACTATTTTGTGCACTTTACTTGCATTGAGCATGCATTTTATCACGCTATTTTGCACATCGCACTATTTTGTGCACCTTACTTGCATGGAGCATGCATTTTATCGCGCTATTTTGCACATCGCACTATTTTGTGCACCTTACTTGCAATGTGCATGCATTTTATCGCGCTATTTTGCACATCGCACTATTTTGTGCACCTTACTTGCATTGAGCATGCATTTTACCGCGCTATTTTGCACATCGCACTTTTTTTTGCAGTTTACATTCTCACTATCTTGCGCACCTTATCTGCACTTGTTAGTGCATTGCATTGTTCACGCTATCTCGCGCATCTCATCTGCACTTGTTAGTGCATTGCATCATTCGCGCTATCTTGCGCACTTTATCTACACTTGTTAATGCGTTGCATTGTTATGCACACTTTAAGCACATTGTTATACATACTACTCGTTGCATTGTTATGCACTCTACTTGCGTTGCCGCGCATGTTTTACTTGCATTGTTATGCTTGTTTCACTCTCATTGTTATGCGCACTTAGGTTGCATTGTCATGCACTTTTCACTTGCGTTGTCACGCACTTTTTACTTGCATTGCTACGCACCTTTCCATTGGCATTGTGTATGCACGCGTTTATCTCGCATTGGAATTGTACCATGTTGTAACGTGGGGCATGTGTTCTAACTATATTGTACCTGTTAAGTTTCTTTCTTATGCAGGCACGATATTGTATGTACAGTTTATTTGAGGCTGGTGCGACCAGACGGTATTGTATGTACGGTTCATTTGAACTTCTCTTCCTTCTCCGCATGAGACGCAATGAGAATCGTATAATTTTCTTACATCCTTTCTGCATGAGATATAGTTTGGTTCGTACTCATTCGCTTGCTTAAACTATTGCATTTATTTTGCATATTTGCTTCATTACAGCTCTCTTTGCATGATCATAAGTTATGTTCGGTTTTGTGCATGTCATTTGCATTTTGCCCCTTCCTGCGGGCGCATCTCTTTGTTAGCTTGCCTGTTTGTCTAAGTCTTCGGCCTTGTCAAAAATGGGTCGTCTCTAGGCTTTGACATTCACTCCCGTCACTTCTTGACTTCCGAGTTCTGTCAAAGAGGGGCAACTGGAGACACCCTATTTTTGATCGACCTTAAGACTCAGACGTCATCGATTAAGCGCTCGGTGATCATGCATGTTTGAGCTCGTTTCGAGTTTCTGGGGTTTTTGGCTGAGAGCCTTGCCTCCGGGCCTCTAAACTCTTTGTGCTTTGGCTCGGTTTGTGGACCGAACCTTGTTCTCTCTTCCCTGGAGGGAGAGAGAGGTCTTGTAGACCATCCTTTTGTGGTTGTACACCACTTTTTGCGGTCGTAGACCACTTTTCCCGCTTGGAGACTAGTTTTCGATTTTCAGAGCCACTACAACAAATAAGACTTTTGGCGACCAAATATTTTGGTCCCTAAAACTCCTATTTTGGTCTCTAAATGATTTTTCTGACAAAATTAATTTTGTCACTAAAAAAGTCACTAATAGTGCGTCTAGAAAAGTCTTTAGCGACGAATTTTTGAAAATGTCACTAAAAATGACAATTAGCGAGCAAGTTTATACTGTCACAAAATATTTAATGTTACAAGACTAAACATTTGGTCACTAATACTTCGTCGTAAAATGTCCCAATTTGGTCGCGAAAAACAAAATAATGGTATTTTTAACGACAATGATATTTGGTCGCTAAAAGATATAACTTTCTCTATAATACATTTTCGTCGCTAAAAATCAAAGTTAAGAATTTTGTAATCATTTAATTTTATAGCTAAAAATGCACAAAATTAAATGCCATCCAATCATATTAAAAAAAATTGACATCCACACATCAAAAACATTTTATTCCCAAACCACAATGAGTATATAAAAAGTAAAATTTTATAAAAATTAAAACTGAAAGTTTCCAAATTCAAATCAAAGTAGTAACCGTTCAAATGAAAAATATCTAAAAAAGCATTTTCTCAACATCAATGTCATGTTTTATATCAAACAGCATTGGCACAAGAGGCTTCAAGTTGTACTTAGGTGTGACACCCTTTGGACATCCCTCCAACCCAAAATTCAAAAAGAAGAATCAAATAATAAGAATCAACACAACATAAACTCATTAAATAATCAATAGTCATTCATAATCAAATAAATTACAAATAATGAAAAAACAAATTAGCTCAGTGTACTTGTAGTAGTAGTGAGCTATAATAAGAATCAACACAACAAGAAAATGAGTCACCTAGAATCAATACAATAAGGTTATCATAATCCAAGCATATTATCATAATCAACCCTTTCAAAGTTGATATTTTATAAACTTATCTCTCTATATAGCAGGTCTACAATAGCAGAAAAGTATATAAAAGAGAACCAAGAAGCACTAAATCTAGTCGATTCATCTGGCTAATTCTATAGGTAATATCCCTCATACACTTCAAAGCAGCAAAAACTACAAATAATTAACA
This sequence comes from Camellia sinensis, assembly GCF_004153795.1. Lineage (NCBI taxonomy): Eukaryota > Viridiplantae > Streptophyta > Magnoliopsida > Ericales > Theaceae > Camellia > Camellia sinensis. Next base: position 50,896 of record NW_021029389.1, read on the forward strand.
CGAACAAACCAAGTTTTTCAAATCCCACAAGATCTACTAACAATGATTCACAGAAGCAACACTATCTACCAAGAGAGCTAATTGAAATGTTTAAGTGTGAAACAATACTAACATGATAAATTCTTTTACCCCATCAATGCATTGATGTAACCTTCTATTATGAAGTTGCATCCAACTCCTATCCATCCCGAAATCCCTATTATGTAGTACACAAAGACATTATCCTTAAATTCCAATATCTAGTTACTTTCTATATGTGGTCTTAAGGGAGAAACACAACTAAATTCTTGAAGAAGTTTCACTAATATGTATATCTACTTTTGACTATGGCCAAAAATAATAATAATTACTAACAAAAATAAAAATAAAGAAGAGGAAAGAGCTCATTGAAAAACATACCAAAGATGAAGCAATTATACAACCAAAAACCAGTCCAAGAGAATGAAGAAGCCTCTTCCTGCAGTCAATACCCACTTAATGAGAATATATCTTCAATTCTAAGAGGAAATGAGAACACTGCAATGTTAATGAACAAGAGGAAAGAGCAAAATGCAGAAGCAGGTTTCAGAAGAAGACAACTACAACTTCTAACATTGTCAAATTTCCCCTCGTGCATGCAGGAAAAATCATAGTTGGGTGGACAATGGAATTCCATGTAGCTGGTTGTGGAAGGAACACTTTTCAAAAAAAAAAAAAAAATGAATTCACACAAAGCCAATGTTATCACAAAAATGACCTTCTGCAGCTACTTCATAAAGGAACACTGACCTTTTTTCGAATTCTGTGGCATATTGACAACATGCCAAAGACAACCATTGACCACAAATTTTTAGGTTAACTAAACTCATTGTATAATAAGATTTGATGCCCTTGGAGCCATACGGGTATGAAGCAAACATAATTTAATATAAAGTCAAACACTACTTAGATCTTTTGTCATACATATATGAAGCAAACATCTGAAAATTTGTTTAATATGCTCCAAACACTACTTAGATCTTTTGTCATCGAAAATGTGTTTAACTAACCAAATAAGAAAGTAGAAAAACAAGCACCAAGTAGCACACCTGAGGCATCAGTGCTCAGCTGATGCTTTTTCAACTCTTGTATAGCTATCGAAAATGTGTTTAACTAACCAAATAAGAAAATATTGTATAATAAGATTACTCCCTTCCCACCTCCCTGCAAGTGACCATCACGGACCTCCCGTCAACAAGTAAGGCAAAGGTCATAAAAACAGTTTGGACAGCTTTTGTGGAAATCAACAACAGAAGTTTTACAGTAGTTGCTGCACAAAATATGTGATATCATTACGCAAAAATTAAGAGATTGCCATCAGTGCCTGGTTCAGAAGCAAGCTGCCATCAGTGCCTGTCAATTTCTTCAAGAGATTGCCAGCCAAGTCAGATATGCTTCTTCTATGACATGGAAATTATTTAGATATTATGTATTATATATTTTGCGTAAATCAAAAAGAAGATTCCATAATAAAAACCCACAAGGTCATTTTTCCCTGCTTTCCTGAAGATGTATGTTGCAAGTCATTTTTCTCTTACAATAGTGTCAACTTTTTCCTCCTGTAAGTTGATGGAACATGCAGGGCCCTGCAATTGAACCCTTTGAACATGATGCTGAGAAAGAGAAGTACTATGCCGATCTTCTTCATATGGGCACCATTGATGGCAGCATGGATGATGGCACTGTTGTAGCAGCAGAGATGGAAGCAGCACTCAAGGAATATGACCTAATTGGTTCTGATCTCGGGATTGTCCCCAAGACTTGTAAAATTTTGCCTGAGGATCCAAGCCAGTTAACCCGATGGATTATTGAGAAGAGATGGTGCAAAAGGTTTGAGATGAACTACCCTATCCTGTGTGCCCTCGCAAAGAGATTTTTATTTATTATTATTTTTATATATAAAAATTATCTTTGGTCTGTACACTAACTTAATGAAGTGTGTTAACCGAAGATTTAAGTCTTTTGATTCAGGAGGAAAAGATGCTTGTATATGAATATACAGTACTCAACATCTATAATTTATTTGTATAGGAACATTGATATTAATGTTGTGATGTTGTAAATACTGTTGTAAATTGGGGTGAAACATAATAAGTCGATCCAGTGGTTATCAAATTTTACAGAATTAGTAAATGTTAAAAGATAGAATTTTGATGTTGGATTTATATTGCAGTCCTGTCCTTTTTGCATGAAAAAAACAAGAAACAACAACAAGAAACACAACAGAGCAATAAGTTGTAAGGGTGTCTTTGGGAACCTTTGGATAGACTTTTAGAAAGGTGGATTCTTTTTATCAGATCAACATCTAGTGTGGACTATATTTCGCCCCTCACAGTTTTTTATGTATGTTCACGTGTGTGTATATTATTATATTTAGGGTTCAAGACCCTAATGAATGCCGCATGTTTCTACCTACCTAAACAGGTGGATTGATTGTTAATAAAGACTGTAAAAAATGATTCATTTTTGTGAGGCACTTCTAGGAAGCTTCAATTTTTGGTTACTTCTTTCAACAGAGCCTGTTTGTTGATTCATTGAACTAGTAACTTACAAGAATATCTGCAATGTACTTGCTTTCAAGTTGTTACAACTATTCTCGCTTTGAACTAATCTTATGTTCTAAAAACTGGTTTGAAGCAAAACTATACAACCCTTCTAGGCGTACAGAATCTGATTTCCCACAGATCGCTTTATATGGGGTGAGAATCCGAGAAAGTCTTGTTCTGATTTCTGTACTAGATTGCGCTCTTCAAAATTCATTTGATATCATAAATTCATTTACAAAATGTGCAATTAATTAAGTAATTAATAATCCAATTAAAGAGTGGAGGATCTTATTCATGGGAAACGATTGAAAACCAAACAGGTAGGGATATCCTCTTTGTGAGGAAAAGTGAGATTTCTTCTTTCTTTCTTCTGGCTTTGTGGCGTGGGCTTTAGCATATAACTCTGCTGCTTCCTTATGACTATAGCTCAAGAACCTTGTGGGTTTTTAATTATGAATCTTCGTTTTTGATTTACACAAAATATATAATACATAATATCTGGAATAATTTCCATGTCATAGAGAAGAAGCATATCTGATCTGGCTGGCAATTCTTCTTGAAGAAATGACAGGCCACTGATGGCACAAAAAATCTCATTTCATGCAACCATCTAAAATATACATCATGTTGTCGTAAATCTCATTTAGCATTCAATAAGTAAGTGTCATAGAAGAGATACAACAACTAATAAGCATAGTTTTCAGAACCTTACAATTCATTATTCAATTAAAATTCCACTTATATTTACATCAACATTGTCGCCATTTGTCAATTGGATATCATAAGAATTTTTCAGCCATTTTAAATGTGTCAATTTAAGAGGTACAGCCTTAAATAGCTAAAGATTTTAAAAATCAAGCTATTGCACAATATTCCACAACTATTATAGAATAGTTTTAACAACAAACCACATCATTTTACTTCGATTTCTGCCAAGTTCTATGGCAACATCAATGCAATAATATAGTAGCATTAAAAATCCTTCTACTAATAAGGTAGTATGTGTAAATGATAATTAGATTCCTTCTTTTTTGTCATCCTCTCTTCAACTACAAGGTCAAAGTTGAATCAACATTCCTAGGGAAATCATTACAACTATACAAGTGAAGCTAAAACATGGATGCCTACTTATTGTCAAAGAAATGGCAATCTTCACAGCCCATCTCTTAGGGAAGAGATTGACCAACATATGAGAGTTTGATACATATGCCCAATGAGAGCGATCATTCATCATTCTTATTCTTAGCGAGAGAAAGAACAAGAGAAGAAGGCCCTATATTATACACACACAGTTCAATCTATTGTACAAGTCGAAATTGAAATCAAAAAAACAGAAAATGAACAGTTGTAACACTGAAAAACTCACTGAACAATAATTAACAGCCTAACGAAATACAGTATTGATTGAACTGTGCAGAAAAACAATTCTTCTCTCCAACACGCATCAAGATTAGATATATATATACACATACACATTAAGAGATATATAATACACATAAAAAAACGTTCAATCTATAAATATAAGAA
>NW_021029391.1:0-12293 GCF_004153795.1 Camellia sinensis
AGCGTAGCGAGGTGTATGTTTCGAGTTCCTTGCTACGAGCGAGCATTCTTCCGCTCGAGCGTGCTCCCAGGTGCAAGACCTGAAGCACTTGCATTCTTAGGCTCGAGCGAGCTCTTTTATTCCCGCTCAAGATGCGGGTTTTTCGTGTGTTGGTCGCTCGAGCGACCAAGTTCCTTTCGCTCGAGCGAGCCTTTCCAGTTTATATAAGCAGCAGCGGGTTTTGATCAGTCTTTTTCATCTTCTTTTTTATTTTCAAAAACCCTAAGGTCCGACTTCTCTCTCCCAGGACCCTACTTCACCTTCTCTCGTTAGGTTTGATTAACTTAGAGTCGTATTACTACCCTATCGAATCCTTTGTTTAAATAGAGTTATTTGAGTGCAGAGGGCTCCGTTTTTAAATCTGAACTTTTTCACGATGTTGATTGAGCAATTTGGGATTTTGGGTATTTCTCTCTGTCTTCTTCCATTTGGGTTATTTTCTTCGAGGAAGGGAATTTCTCTACTCCAATTTTTATAAGTGTTTTGTTCTAAGTTTTGGTATTTTGATATGTTTTGGGATTAACTTCTTTGAATAATTTTTGGAAAAAAACCCTAGCTGTAATAATTAAATTAATTTTTTGGTATAATTATATTTAGGGGAATTGGGGAAAATTTGGGAGTTATCAATTCATGAAATTGGGAAACTATCGTTGGTATATTAAATAATGGTGTAGTTGTGATAATTTATATAAAGTATCCTATCGCCTTATATGAATTTGTTTTGATTATTTAATTTCCTTATCAGATCTTGAAAATAACGCTGCTTTGGTGGGGGGGGGTCGGTGTGGGGGGAGGTACGGGGTGTGAGAGATAGTCGTGATTGTTGTAGATAAGCCATACGCACTGGTGGATTAGGATTAATAACTGAATAATATCAATTGATTTAACGTTATCAATTTTGAACTGTTGAATTATAATAATACAGACAATTATGTGTATTGATTGTGTGTTGTATATGTTTTATGATGCTGTTGTTTAACATACAATTTGTTTTTTGTTGTGGAGGGAGTAAAATCGGGGATTAGTACCACTCCACGGTTTAGGGGAAGATAGGGGAGGACCTTAAACCGGTATTTTGTCTTGGGAGGAAGATTTAGGGGATGGACTCCATTAGCATCACCTTTTAATGTGTGCTATATTATATTGAAGTGTTTTTATATTTGATACAGCACTAAAATGTGTATCAAATTAGAAGTATGTAAAGTTGGTTTCTGATTTGAGCCCTGAGTCTCATCTGTTTTTTGACATTGGACAGAAATGTGAATATGATATATATACTCAGTTCAAGCTGTTGTAAGTTTTGTGCCAGGTTCTGAAGCCATATTGATAATGTTGGAAAGTAAAACGTGGTCTCTTAGACATTAATCGTCCTGGAAACCTGTAATTATGATGTAATAGTAATGGAAATTATCCTGGTTAACTCACTTTTTAGAATGCTATTGCTTTATTTTCAATGCTTATTATTTGGTTTAGTATATTTCTAACTGGTTTTGGCTCAGCCACTAAGCTGGGATGGGAACATCATTTTTCAGAGTTCATGAGTGTATAAGCTATAGCTCAGGACTTTAGTTTGGAAAAGACTTGATTTTGAATGATATTTTCAGTGTTTGCTTTTTTTTTTTTGTTAGTAATGTTAAAAACGGCGATTCACATGTTCACTGAAGGGCTTATTTTATTTGTATTTGAGTTAGAACTCATATTATTGTGTGTCCAAGTGGTTGGTTTTGAAAGATGTAAGCCCATTAGGGGCATTTAATTTGATAATTACATTGTATGTTTTTCATTTAGTATACTCTGAGAATGAGATAATGATTTTTTCTTTTATTTGCATGTTTTAATGATATTATATGTAATGGTTTATTTTGAGGGCGTTCACAACCCACCAACATCGGCACACAAACGCGCAAATGCAACACCATCATCTTACTTGTCCTTCAACCCTTTCCCACTTGGTGCCATAGCAATTAGACACATTCATTACATTGGTTTGCTCATGGATTGAACCATTATGTCACCAAGGTTACAGTTCCTTGCATTGGCCTGCCAGAAACAAGCAAGCATATTGGCAAGGGACAAACATGAACAAGTCACCATAACAATCTTTGCATATTTTTCTGTCTCCTTAAATCTCCTCTCTCTTTTCCTCTCTAAAAAAACCCAAGTGACTTCTGTTGTTTTTGTGTGTTGTGTGTGTGTGTTTTTTTTTTTTGTGAATGTTTCTTCTTGCTTGCTTATGGTTTGTGCTTAGTGATAAGAACATTAAGCCCCTTTTTGGCATCATCTAAAAAAGATATATATATTTACAACATCCAATTTCGCATAAAATCAAACAACACCACACAAAATATCAATTTTCGGCACAAATTAAACACAACCAACACGAAATCAATTTTCCGCGAAAATCAAACACACACCAATCAGAAAATCAATTTTCGCATCAATCAAACACACACACCAACCAACCAATTCTTGAATTGTTTTATTCTTAATGAAAGATTTTCAATGAATATGATGAGCAAGGAGAAACAACGAATAGAAGGCCAGAGAAGAGAAGAAGAAGCAAAAGAAAGGCTATACTGGCTACCGAAGGGAAACAAAGTGATGTTGTTGTTGCCGTGCAAGAGAGACACGTGTTGCAGGCGTTGTTGTGCTGCTGACATAACACTGGTTGTGCCAACTACAAAAGAGACAGAACGAACGACTGGGTGAGAGGAAGGGTTTGCGTGAGCAAGAATGAGAGAAAGAAGAGATTACCTAGAACGCTGTTGTTGCCGCTGCAGAGAGAGACAGAGTGACGACTGGGTGAGAGTGGAGGAAGAGAGCAGTGAGATTAGGTGAGATTAGGTAGAGTATCGAATTGGACCAGAGCAGTAAGGGATAGATGGAAGGGTTTTTTTTTTTTTTTTTTTTATCCCACAGATTCAAAAATTTGGGGATATTGGAAAGAGGGAGAGTAAGAGAGGATTTTGGCGCAAATTTTAGGAATAACTATTTGCGACGATATTAGAGCCGCGCGAGTGATGAGAAAAAAAAAATGGAAAATTGCAACGGATTGCCAAAAAGCCGTCACAAAAAAAAATTAACTCAGAAAAAAAATTCTTGCAACGTTAACGTACCGTGCATATAACCTTACTTTTTGCCACGGGCTTAGTTTTTCCGTCGCAACAAAAATAATTTTCCGACTTCAACGGCACTTAAACTGTCGCAAATAGTTCTGTGTCAAATGCCCCATTTTCTAGTAATGACCTCTATACTTTTTTATCCTTTTTTTTTAAAAAAAAAAAAGTCAAAAAAAATAATAAAAAAACTAGTTTTTAACCTACTTCCCAAAACAAGCCTTAGTATGACTAAAGCCCTGTTTGGGAACTCAAGTGGAGACTAAGAACTTTTTTTCATCTCATAAAATAGTCAAGTTAAGTCCATCAAGAGTGAGAATTCTAAGGTATTGGTGAATGATGAAGAGATTAAGGAAAGATGGAAGAACTATTTTGAGAAACTATTAAATGAAGAACGTAGAGGTATAGCAATAGGGGAAGAAATAGCCAGTAATACGATAAACCAAGACTATACGTTCTATTGTAGGATTATGAACTTTGAAGTGGAGATTGCACTTAAGAAGATGAAATCAAATAAGGCTTTAGGATCTGATGATATCCCTATTGAAGCTTGGAAGTGTTTGGGTAAAAGGGGGATTGCTTGGTTGACTAGGTTGTTTAGCAAAATTTTGTTGACTAAGAACATACCAGATAAGTGGAGGAAGAGTATTTTAGTGCCAATTTATAAGAATAAAGAAGATGTTCAGAATTGCAACAACTATATAGGAATCAAGCTAATGTGTCATATAATGAAAGTATGGGAGAGGGTGATGGAACACCGATTGCAAGATATAATAGAAGTGTCAGAGAATCAATTTGGGTTTATGCCTGGCAGGTCAACAATAGAAGCGATCTATCGTTTGAGGGGAGTAATAGAAAAGTATAGAAAAAAGAAAAGAGACATTCATATGGTGTTTATCGACCTTGAGAAAGCATATGATAGAGTGCCCCAAGATACAATATGGTAGGTGTTAGAGAAGAAATAGGTGACAGAAGGTTACATTGATATAATTAGGGACAAGTATGAAGGGGTGGTGACCACTATTAGATCGTCTGCTAGAGAGACAAATGAATTTCCTATCACTGTAGGGTTACACGAAGGATCTACCTTAAGTCCTTATCTTTTTTGCTTTAGTTATGGATGAGTTGACGAGAAATATTCAAGATGATGTTGTGATATCCCTGTTCCATAATATGTTAATTGGTCCTTAACATGAATATGATTATGTGTTTAATATGATTTTGTGTGCCATTATGTGAAAAAATGTGGTTTTGAATTTCAATCTGTTCACCGTAGAAATATCTGTTTGATTGTCTGCTTTGGAAATTAAATTGAAGGCCTTATCGGCCACAGAAACTGAAATTAACTACGCCATTGCGATTGGCATAATTTTTAGAGCCTACGGCGAAATTTAATTGGAAATTGATTCAGATCAGAATTAATTGATTTAATTGATGAATTAGTGCCCAATTATTTATTATTATTAAATTGAAATTAGTGGGGTTGTTGTAATAAGGCACTACACCCTCAATTCTCTCTTTATAGCTTCATTTGGCTGATTTGAACTCAAAGAAGAGAGAAGGCCGGCTATAGAGAGAGAGGGAGAGAATTGTGTAATCTTGGCTCAAGGTTGGGGAATTTGAAGATTAAACTCAAGAAATTGCTATAGTTTGGAAGATTGAGCTCCTAGGTAAGGGAATTCGTGAGCTTAATATTGTAAATTGTGGATTCAAGTTTGATTCATGGTCAAGAACATCAATTAGTTTGATTATAAGGAAATTGAGTTGTATTTGTTGAATTTAAAGTCAATAGATGCATGCATGTAGGAAATTGCTATGAATTTTCATGTTTGAGCATAAAGTACGTAATCCATGTTGAGTTTTGATTAATGACCAAGTATTTGATCATCTCTTCACCAATTAAGTTGAGGATATTGTGTATATTTCACATGAGTTTGAGTCTTGCATGTTTGAATCTAGTGTGTTGGTGATGAGTTTGAGTAATTTTGAGGACAATGGGCATGTGAATTAAATTGTTGAAATTGAGCTTCATTGTGCATTGTAATTGTGTTACACCATGTTAGAATATGTATATGTGAAGTTTGAGCCAAAATCGAGCATTTGGAACCTTTAAACATCAAATTGAAGCTCAAGAACATGTCTTGGATTTTCCAGAATTTTGATGTCCGCTCGAGCGGGGAAACCGCCGCTCGAGCATGAAATTCGTGTTCCCAGTTTTTTCTGCAAACATGGTGTCCGCTCGAGCGGGGAAGTTCACGCTCGAGCGCGGAGCCATGTAGAGAGGCCTTCCGCTCGAGCGCCAGAGTTCGCGATCGAGCGTAAATTTGGCATATCCAGTACTTTTGCAGGCCTCAAGGGTCCGCTCGAGCGGGGACCCTGTTTTCTGAAATTTTGAAAAGACATTCTATGTTTCATTTTCTGTTCTCTTTCACTTTCAAGTACTGTTAGGCATGCATTGAGCATTGTAATTGAGTTAAAGAGATAAGAATGAAACCTAAAGAGGAAAATGTGAATTTAGAATGGATGGAATTGTTTGTGACCCTTTTGTGTTCATAGAATGTGTAGGGTCGAGCTCCAGGGCAAACCAACCAACCGATCACTATGAGTAATATCTTAACAGAGATATCTGAAATATGTTGTTATCCAATTGCTTACTTCTATGTAAGTTTTATAAGTTCATTAATTCGATTGGTGGACAATGTTTGCTATACCATATGAGTGGGCCAAAGGCCAGTCTGATCTGAATAATAGAATGAATGGGCCAGAGGCCGTTTTGACATGAATGGATAGGCCAGAGGCCGTTTTGACATGAATGAATGGACCAGAGGCCGTTTGGGCATGAATGGATGGGCCAGAGGCCGTTTTGACATGAATGGATGGGCTAGAGGCCGTTTTGACATGAATGAATAGGCTAGAGGCCGTTTCGACATGAACGAGTAAATGGGCCAAAGGCCATTTTGACACAAATGAAAGTTTGATTGGGCCAAAGGCCAGTTTGTTTGGAACCGCAGTCACTTGACCTAAATTGAGTATATATATTAAATAGAAATATGAATTGGGCCTAAGGCCGTCTGAAACATGTTGTTTTACATATCGTCTGTATAGCTTCTTTAATTGATATTATTCACTGGGCTTTCGCTCACGCTCATTCATGTGTTTGTAGGCAAGCCAAGGGAAGTCCAAACCCAACCCCAGTGAATTCTATGTGGAACAACAAAGGTTTTGGGAGAGTTAGCCCTTGTGTCTCACGCACGAGACCCGTCTTCGCCCTTTTGTTATGTATTTATATTCTGTCATGTTGGCCAAGACTTTCCATCTGTTGTATATAGTCGTCATGGGTTGACTTAGACTTATATGATCCTGTATGTACAGAACCTTATGTAGTGCATATTTTGTTATAAGTTATTAATATGCATATGTATGGTTGTTATGATGTGCCATGTAAGCACAGCTCTATGGACAAAGTTTTAAATTGCTTCCGTTTGGCCCCCATTAACTCTGTTAAAATATGTTTGGTTTGGTTCAAGGCCGTAGGTAATCTCTTGATTACTGGCTAGTTATGTCCTTAATCCACGGGGGCGGGTTCGGGTCATGACAGACGTGCCATGGTATATGCTTTTTGCAGACGATATCGTGCTAGTGGATGAGACTATAGAAGGAGTTAACATAAAGTTGGAGATTAGAGAAAAACTCTTGAATCTAAAGGATTTCGAATAAGCAGAACTAAGACATAGTACACAGAGTGTAAATTTAGTAACAGTAACAATGAAAGCAAAAGAGAAGTGAAGATTAAGAACCAAGAACTACCTAAGAGTGAACATTTTCGTTATTTAAGGTCGATTATCATAATAGTGGGGGAGATTGATGCGGATGTAGCCCATAGGATTAAGGCCGGATGGTGCAAGTGGAGAAATGCGTGTGGAGTACTGTGCGATAAACGAATACCCACTAGACTAAAAGGTAAGTTCTATAGAACGGCTATTAGACCAACGATGTTGTATGGAACGGAGTGTTGGGCAACCAAGAAACAACATATAGATAAGATGAGTGTGGCTGAGATAAGGATACTAAGGTGGATGTGTGGCAAGACTAGACAAGACTCAGATAGGATATGAGTTGTACGAGACGATGGGGTAGTAGCATCGTAAGAGTAGACTAAGTTGTATAATCATGAGAACAACCAGATGGTAAAGTGAATGTAGAGCGATACTGTAACGATAAATGGAAGTTGATATGCCTAGCATTAAGATTGGCTGGTGTTGGTAATAGAGATATGAATCTACTTAACTTTGGACTAACGAAATTGCCTTTGATAGGCCGTGTGGAGAAAAAAAGGTATTCATGTAGTCAACCTGGTTTGATGGGCACTTAAGCCTTGATTTGGTTTATAAAAATAGTCAAAAAAAACCAAAAAGACAACCTAAAAATAGCCAAGTTACTAAAATAGGCTAATTATCATAGTCAAACACTACTGAAGTACACATTTAAACGACGTCTTCAATCCATAATCAAAATAACAAACACAATAAGGCCATAAACTATAATAAGTCACAACAGATCAAACCAAACATTCACTTGAGACATATCCAAACCTCTTTGTTCATAATCAAAATAATACCACAAAATATTATAATCAAATCATAACAAACACCATACGTGATTTATAATCAAGTCATAACTAACACCACAATGGGTCATAAAAAATCATAAAGGTCATAACTAAGGCATATACATACATATCCCTTTTGCAGGTGTGAATTAATGAAATTTTCTACTTTAGTATAAAGGCATAACAAAATTATTATTTTTTTACTTATGATTGATAAATATTATATAAAACTTTAACAAAATTGGATAAGATTTTTTAAAATTTATGGGCCAAACATAGTGTCAAAAAGCATTAGCATGCCTTTGGTATGTATTTGGTGAAAATACTTTTGAAACAATAATTTTTTTATTGAAAGAGATTATAAAATTTAAAATTTATTTGGTTGGTATGTTTTAAAAATATTTTAGTGTTTTGAATTTGGAATTGATTTTAATTTTTTTCTTGTAGTTAATGATTTAGTGTGAGGGAAAAAAGGATTTGATAGAAAGAAAAAGGATATTTAAGATTATTTTTTTTTCAAAAATTTTAACTAAACAAATTTAAAAAAAAAAAATTCCGAAAATTTCTCTTCAAAAAACAAACCAAGCAAGGGCGAAGTTTTTTCAAATGCAAAATCAATTCAAATTTACAACTAATCCAGAAACATGAGGGATGACAAAATCCACGTATAGCATCTAGTTATCTATATATCTATACTAATAGATAGAGGTGGAGGTTTTATAAAAAACACTCTTACCACTTGGGCATTTTAATATCAATTTTTTTATTTTTATTTTTATTTATTTAAATTACAGTCATGTCACATGTAATTACTTTTGTTTGTACAAATATTGACATGAAAGCAACGTATAAACAAACCAAAAAGTCCATGTTGCATGACTTTTTTGGCATTGTCTTTTTTAGTGTGATCCTTGAAGATCACAAGCTGCTGTTAGAGCTTTGATCATGTGACTGGCGTTAATTACGAGTGAATTATAAATGAATCGAACTGTACTAAATTTAATCTCGACTCATTTGTTTATCGAGTTTGTTTATTGAGCTCGAATTCGACTTGAAAACTAACTGGGTTCGAACTCGACTCGATAAGATTTTATTATTATTATTATTTATATTATTTAAATAAAAAAATATTATTTATATATATAAATAAGCGAGCCGAGCTGAGCCAGCGCGCTGGCATGTCAATTCATTTACACCCCTGATTATTAGAGGGATTAGCCCTCTAATTTATCTGTATGTTTTCTTTCCAAACTATGAAGTCTTTTGCGAAAATTGTAAATAAGTGGTATTTTCACAAAATATTTATAAATTCATAAAAAAATTATAACTTTAATAATTAAAATTGATAAATTTGTTCACCTATTTGTAATTTTTTTAAAAATTTTGCACTGAAGTGCAATTCCTCCAAATCTCTTTTAGTCACTTTATATCTTTGTAGTTTTTTAAAAATTTATAAAGCTTAAGAGACATTTAGTGACAAAGCTTACTTCATAGAATTGTTTGATATCATATCTTTTTCAAGAGATTTTAACTCAATAAGTTCTTTTAATTATTTTGCTGAAAGGGTTTGACTACTTTCAAATTATCATCTCAACCTGAGATAGCTCTTGGGTTTGGTAGGCTCATTTTGGCACCGATTCTAGTGCTCCGAACCATGCACTTCTTTGGAGTCATTGAGTAGAATATACATGCAAAAAATCAAAATGATTCGACATCGTTAACTATATGTTTGAAACATATTTGTCATAAAAAAATAAACGACAAATATAATTTCAAGAATAATTATTCATTTTTTATAATACAAATTTGAATCAAACATATAGCGACCGATGTCCGATCATCTTGATTTTTTGCATAAATATTTTACTCAACGAACGATTCAGATCATCGAAACAAAACATATAATGGGCTCTATAAACCCCTCAAGTTCTCTCGTATTGAAATCTAGATATAAGATAAACCTAACCCTTTTTAGAAATACCCTCTCATGTAAAGAGCTTGTGCGCCTAACTAAAATGTGTGCACTCTGAAGATGCTAACATGGTATTTACTTTTAATTTTGTTATTTCAAAACTGTAAAACGTCATAACTTGTATTATACACATTCATTGTTAATAAAATTAAAACAAATTACATTGATAGTCCATATATTTTTTACCCTTGTTTTAATTTAGTCCCTATAATATTGGCTTGATTTTGACCATTATTTATGATTTTATCTCAATTCAGTCTAATTGTTTAAAATTGTTAGTATTTTTTGATAGTTTATATGCACATAAATGGTATGTATTATACTTTTATAAGCAAAATTGTAAATTTATTCAATTCAGTGAATTAATCTCAACTAACTATGTCACCATTTTTCTTCAAAAACCCTAAACAATGTTGTCAATTGGACCAAATTGACACAAAATCTAAAATTAATGGTCAAAATTGAGCTAATTGAAATTACAATGACCAAAATGAAACAAAAGGCAAAATGCAAGGACTATTGATATAATTTACCCTAAAATTTATATTTTCAAAATCTGCACAAAAAGATTTATCGAACAATACTAATATTGAATATAAAATTTTATAAAAATAAAATAAAAATACGAAATTGAGAATTTATCAGTTTGTGAAATTGAAAATTTTCTCAATTAGTTTTTTACAGTAATATTCAATATTGTTACTTCGCCAAAAAGCTATTTTTATTTTTATATAACATTGTTTTGGGTAAATTACATCGTTGTAGTCTAAGTAAAATATGACTTTAGTTTTCATAATTTTAATTTGAACAATTTGAACCCTACACTTTTAATTTTATTGTAATATGGTCCCTCTGTCACATATCACTAGAAATAAATAATAAAAAAAAAGACCATATGCAAAATTAGATGAACTAAAACAAAATTTAAAATAAACTATAACAACTATTGGTATAATGAATATATATTACGCCCATCATCCTTAAATATTTTGGTACCTCATTTACATTTGACTTTCGATGCTTGTATACATGTGTATTGAGAGGGTAATTTATATGAATATTGGGCCAAGCTGGACAATGGGCCGTTATGGGCCACAGTACGAAAGGCTGAGTAAAAAGGCCTCAAATCCAGTCCGGTCCAAGCAGGACTTAAAGTTAAGACCGGTCCCAGAAGTGCATTGTTATCTCGGTCCGGAAGAGTGCGGCAGTTCGGTCGCTGGGTCACCACCCACAGAGTTAGTCCGGTCGCAGCATATTACGGTTAGCCTGGCCATGTCTTCTAAACCGAAGTATGATAAGCCTTCTTCAAGATACTTCTGTGTTAGTTCGGTTCGACACTTCTATGGATAGCTCGGTCTGGGCATGCGAAGCCGAGGTAGAAGCAAGGAAAAGAAGAGCCAGACTGAAAGTTAGATTTGTCATACCTGCATATCTAGTAAGGCAATGGTATTTTGGTCCCATAGAAGTCTGACCATGGTAAAACCATCTCACTTGGTTTAAGCAGTGAGGAGAGTGTTAAAGGATAAGCATTATCTTTCAAGAGTATGAATCCTAGGAGGACTCTGCATGGAGGAATAGAAGTCCTATTAGGACTATGCCACACGAAACCTACAAAAGCTCACAAATATCACCTATGGAGTATTGGAGAGGTAACACACAACTTTGATACTAGAGCTTTTTGTCTTTGTCTATTTGCTGACTTAAGGCCATCGGGAGGGTTTCGGCACACACCCGCTGGCAGCTCACGACTTGTTGTTTTCAGGCAAGAGAAAGGCGACGACGTTGGAGGAGCGCATACTTGATCGCAAGATTTGATGAGAAGGTTTATTTCTTTATATTTATTTTTTTTTGTTTTTTTTTACGACGTATGTGCATTTTGTCTTTCTTCTCAATAAAACAAAGTCGATTCTTTTCAGCATAGTTGTTTTTTGTCATAGAGAGTGGTTGGCTGAATTAAAACAACTCTGCGGTACTCTTAGCCGAAGTAAAACATCGGCTAAAAATGGTTGGCTGGATTAAAACCACATCTATGTACTCTTTAGACGAAAGTATCCAGCGATATCAGCTAAAGAGTGTTGGCTGGATTAAAACCAAAAACCAACTTGAACTCTTCAGCCGATAGTAAGGACATCGGCTAAAAGAGTGGTTGCTGGATTAAACCAACACTGATACTCTTCAGTCGAAGTAAGGACATCGAGCAAAGAGTGGTTTTGGCTAGACTAACAACTCGTACTCTTCAACCGAAGTAAGGAACATCGGCTAAAGAGTGATTGCGGTATAGTTGCAATGTTTGCAATGTTAAAGACCAACTATAAAGTATTCGGCCAAGAAAATATTAGTCCTGAATACAAAAATAAATGCAAGCATGCAGGCAGACCAAACTGAAAGTTGAAGCTCTTCATTTAAAATCAAAAAATCAGAGAAGAGAAGCATTCATTCGGAAACCACGTTCACAGGAAGGTTACTTCTCAGCCAGGTTACAATTGGTGTAAAAGATCATCTACTTTTCGGGAGTCAAGCATCAGACTCGAGACATCAACCCCCGAAAACGTTTCAG
>NW_021029392.1:0-28215 GCF_004153795.1 Camellia sinensis
ACAGTGACGAAAATATGGTGTGCATTGGACCATCTCTTTTTAGCTAGGTTTACACTAAGAAAGAGATGTGATTGGCACTCATCACCTCTCTTACAATGTTTTTCCTCCCCTTAAATCTTGTGGGGTAGTATTTTGAGATGATGCTACGTGACTACGATGATGTCGAGGTGCCACGTGGGCAGATCATGTTTGTCGAGATGTTTAGGGTACTACCGAGGTATTCTGCAGGATACCGGAATCTGAAATATTTGAATAGAGGACTAGAGTCTTAGATGACATCAAGCTACCTATTTGGATAGAGATGGGACTCTTGAGGGAGTTCATCTTAATTGTGTGTGAGTTGTGATAGATATTATTCTTGTAAAGGACAGAGTCCATGAAGTAAGATTTCTAGGGGAAGTTAGACACTGACTATTATAAAAGAAAGGCACCACATGGCTCTAAGGTATGCTTTGATTTGAGATGCTTTTATGCTTTCATTGGTAAAGTTTAAGTACTTGTATTGATATCTGTGAGAGATAAGATTTACTGACTTGATCAAAGTGCCCCCAGGTGGATGAACTACCGTGGTATTCTCATCTTCTTGTTGGCAGGTATTCGGGCTTAATCTATTTTGCCGGTACTCTCTAGCTGAGTTGCCTGTTTGGTTGTGGTCGGAAATCAACACCTACAATTCTTATGTAATTTTCTATATCCAATTCTTGAATCACCTACTAATAGAAGCAATGAAATTGCGTTAGAGGATTAATGTTTGTCCCCTTTGTCTTCAAGCTCCTCTTGAGAGATTGTTCAGTGTTTAAAAATCATTGGAACTCCATTGGTGTTGCCCTAAACAAGGTGGGGTAACAAGACCAAGGTTACACACAACATTAATTGGCAACCTCAAGATGCTGTGCAACTAAAGGAAATCCAGGTCCAGCTAGTGGTTATCAAGGATAGTCTGGGAAGGTGGATTGCGGGTTTTTATAGAAATAATAATGTAGTTGAGTTGTCGGCTCTTAGAGATGGCCTTAGTGTTAGCTCCATCCACTACCCACATGGTAAGGAGCTCACCATCCACATCGTGTGGGTGGCATCATGTGGTAAAGGAAGCTGGTGGGGCAATACCAACTCACCAAAGGTAGATGGTGAGGGTGGCACAACCAAGCCCACTCATTGTTGTCACCAAACCCACTCCTCCTCTCTTGTTATAAATTGAGATGAGTGAGGAGGGGTTGGATATGGGAGTGATACACAGAGTTGGAGAGCAAACACAGAAGGTATAATCTGTGAGTGAGAGTGCTATAGAGAGAGTTGTGAGGTGTGAGTTCTGTAATCTCCCTCCGGCATAATTCTATAGTGAATATCTCTCCCGTGGACGTAGGCAATTGCCGAACCACGTAAATCTCTTGTGTTATTGTGTGTGATTGATTTTTGGTGTCCCATAGTCATAACAAGTGGTATCAAAGCCTCGTCGGTCGCGTTTCGGAACAAAAACAGTGTGTTTTTTCGAAACTGCCCAAAAATCAAGTTGCTCGAAATTAGGTTTCGACAATACTAGGAGCAAGGACTCCCAGAAAGGAGTCCAAAACTGCAAAGAAGCGCCCTAAAAGACCTTTCACGCGCTCTCACGCGTTCCCCAAAGTCTGCGCGTGAATCCCACTCTCTGCACGCGCCCCACGCGCAGCGAAGAGGAGCCGGCGCGTAAACTCACTCTCTCCCACGTGCCACACGCACTGCTCAAGGAGGAAGACTAGTGCGTTACGTGTGTGCGTGACGTCATCAGCCACGTCATCGACATGTCATTGATGCGTGGCTGCCACGTCATCGCCAGCTCACATGCTTCGTGACTGACACATAAGCGCCATCTCACTGACACGTGTCTGTCACGTTAGCCAATCTAGTGCCACGTGTCTTGCCACGTCAGTACCTATTGACTAGTCAACCCGGAGGTAGAGAGTTATCCGCTGCTGCGCGGCTAAGGTACACTTGCACATCTGAACTGTCCAAACTGTTTTGGCCTAATTTGAGCCATTCTGAGTTCGTTTTTGACGATCCAATAGTGGTTTTCAACTATTTGGAGTATTCCGCACACATTCGTACAGTCAGATTTTTCATTCGGAGTTTTCTGTAAAACACAGTATACAATGGAAGAATCTACTTCGACTTCAGGATATATGTTCAAGTTGACTCCTTCCAATTATGCAATTTGGAAGTCACGGATAGAAGACACCTTGTTTTATAAAGACCTATTTGACCCTATTTTTATAAAAGGGGTTAAACCTGAATGAGTGAAAGATGATGACTGGATAAAGATAAACCGCAAGACTATTGGTTGTATCAGACAATGGATAGACCACGGTGTGTACCATCATGTCGCTGAGGAGACAGATGCCTATTCTCTATGGACAATGTTAGACGACATGTACCGATCAAAGACTGCTCGGAACAAAGCCTTGGTGATGAGAAGGCTTGTCAATTTGAAGTTGAAGAGTGGTATGTCTATCGCCGAGCACACCAGTGAATTCAAAAATTTGGTATCAGCTTGTAACCGTCAAGATGCACTTAGACGATGAAATGGAAGCCGTACTACTGCTCAATTCTTTATCAGACAGTTGGGAGACATTGGTGATCTCTCTCAGCAACTCTGCACCAGAATGGAAGCTGACCATGAGCATGGTCACAGACGCCATGTACAATGAAGAGACAAAAAGGAAAGACATGGGAGGTAATCAGTCCTATGCTCTTGTCACAGAAGATAGAGGCAGAGAAAGAGATAAAGGAAGAGGTAGAGGAAGAAGCAAGAGTAGAGGCAGCTGGAATAACAGGAGTAAATCCAGAGACAACAAAGGTCGAGGTAACTCCAGCTTCACTTGCTTTCACTGTCGCCAGGAGGGTTACATAAAGAGAAACTGCCCAAGCTGGAAAGAGAAAAGCCAAAGCAGTAAGTCAAAAGGAGATAAAAACACAACAGCCACAACAACTGATGAAATACTTCTTGCAGTTAGTGAAGAGGAGGATTGCCTACATATGGCTGACCACAGCTACACAGAATGGGTGATAGACATAGCTGCATCCTATCACGCCACTTCCTACAGAGAACTCTTCAGCTCGTACAACGTTGGAGATTTTGGCACTGTTCGAATGGGGAACTCTAGCTATTCAAAGATTGTGGGTATTGGCAACATTAGTATTTAGACTAATGTTGGGAACAAGTTGGTTCTCAAAGATGTGAGACATGTTCCAGATTTGCGCCTCAATCTTATCTCCGAAAGCGCCCTAGACCGACGGGGCTATACAAGTACATTCGGAAATGGCCGTTGGAAGTTGACATGAGGAGCTTTGACAATTGCTAGAGGAGAGATGTCTTCAACACTGTATAAGACTCAAATGAAGATCTGTCTGGAAAGTCTTAATGCAGCAGAAGACAAGGAGTCACCGGACTTATGGCACAGAAGACTAGCTCACATGAGTAAGAAGGGATTGCATCTGTTGGCAAAGTAATCCATGATACCCTTATCCAAAAGGAGTGCCTTGACGTCGTGTGATCATTGCCTTTATGGCAAGAAACATCGAGTATCATTCAGCTCAACGAGCAAGAGGAAAACAGAAGTGCTCAATATGGTATACTCAGATGTTTGTGGTCCAATCGACGTGGAGTCACATGGCGGCCGCAAGTATTTTCTGACTTTCATTGATGATGCATCAAGGAAGTTGTGGGTGTATTTCCTGAAGACAAAGGATGAGGTATTTCAGCACTTTCAGGAGTTCCATGCAATGGTGGAAAGAGAGACCGGGAAGAAGTTGAAGTGTCTTCGCACAGATAATGGAGGCGAGTACACTTCCAATGCTTTTGCAGCATACTGTGCTAGCAGAGGTATCCGGTACGAGACAACAGTTCCCGGCACCCCACAACATAATGGTGTGGCAGAAATGATGAACCACACTATTATGGAAAGAGTCAGATGTATGCTAAAAATGGAAAAGTTGCCAAAGTCATTCTGGGCTGAAGCCGCCCGTACAGCCTGTTATCTCATCAATGGGTCGCCTTTAGTCCTGTTGAATTTTGTGATACCTGAGGAAGTCTGGTCCAGAAGAAATGTATCATATTCTCACTTGAGAGTCTTTGGGTGTAAGGCCTTTGCACATATCTCCAAGGAAAATAGACAGAAGCTTGATGACAAGTCCACTCCATGCATATTTGTGGGCTATTCAGATGTAGCATTTGGGTACAAGTTGTGGGACCCAGTGAACAAGAAGATGTTCAGGAGCAGAGATGTTGTGTTCCAAGAAGACCAGACAGTAACAGATTTTGAGAAATCTGCAAAGTCTAGAGATGTCATCACTCCAGACTTGTTTCCATCTCCCGAGCCATCACAAAATGCTAGATGTGATGATGTGCAACAAGAAGTGCCAGAGTTGCAAGATCTTATGCCAGAAATTGAAGATGAGGAGGAAAGTGATGAAGACCCGAATGAAGAGGGTGTTGAGCAGGAGGAGCAACCTCCTCAAACAGAGGCAACTGGGCCTCAGTTGCGGAGATCTGGAAGAGCTGCCGTGCCATCAACCAAATATCCCGCTTCTCAGTATATTCTGATTACTGATGAAGGGGAGCCCAGGAGTTTTTCGGAAGCCAAGAGTTATACAGAGAAAGACTATTGGATGTAAGCCATGAAGGAGGAGATGAGTTCTTCGCAGAAGAACCACACTTATAAGCTTGTTCCACTTCCAAGAGACAGGAGAGCCTTGAAGAACAAATGGGTGTATAAGCTGAAGAAAGATGGAAACGGTAAACTATTGCAGCATAAAGCTCGTTTGGTGGTCAAAGGCTTTAGGCAGAAGAAGGGAATTGATTTTGATGAGATTTTCTCTCCAGTTATGAAGATGACTTCCATTCGAGTAGCTCTGGGATTAGCAGCTCGCTTGAATCTGGAAGTAGAACAGATAGATGTCAAGACTGCCTTTCTCCATGGTGATTTGGAGGAAGAGATCTACATGGGGTGATTTGGAGGACTGCCTTTCTCCATGGTGATTTGGAGGACTGCCTTTCTCCATGGTGATTTGGAGGACTGCCTTTCTCCATGGTGATTTGGAGGACTGCCTTTCTCCATGGTGATTTGGAGGACTGCCTTTCTCCATGGTGATTTGGAGGACTGCCTTTCTCCATGGTGATTTGGAGGACTGCCTTTCTCCATGGTGATTTGGAGGACTGCCTTTCTCCATGGTGATTTGGAGGACTGCCTTTCTCCATGGTGATTTGGAGGACTGCCTTTCTCCATGGTGATTTGGAGGACTGCCTTTCTCCATGGTGATTTGGAGGACTGCCTTTCTCCATGGTGATTTGGAGGACTGCCTTTCTCCATGGTGATTTGGAGGACTGCCTTTCTCCATGGTGATTTGGAGGACTGCCTTTCTCCATGGTGATTTGGAGGACTGCCTTTCTCCATGGTGATTTGGAGGACTGCCTTTCTCCATGGTGATTTGGAGGACTGCCTTTCTCCATGGTGATTTGGAGGACTGCCTTTCTCCATGGTGATTTGGAGGACTGCCTTTCTCCATGGTGATTTGGAGGACTGCCTTTCTCCATGGTGATTTGGAGGACTGCCTTTCTCCATGGTGATTTGGAGGACTGCCTTTCTCCATGGTGATTTGGAGGACTGCCTTTCTCCATGGTGATTTGGAGGACTGCCTTTCTCCATGGTGATTTGGAGGACTGCCTTTCTCCATGGTGATTTGGAGGACTGCCTTTCTCCATGGTGATTTGGAGGACTGCCTTTCTCCATGGTGATTTGGAGGACTGCCTTTCTCCATGGTGATTTGGAGGACTGCCTTTCTCCATGGTGATTTGGAGGAAGAGATCTACATGGAGCAACTAGAAGGATTTGAAGAACCCTATCCAAGCTCTCCGACCGCTATGGCCCGGTCCTTCTCCTCCGGTTCGGCTCTCGCCGCGTTCTCCTCGTCGCCTCCCCATCAGCCGCCGAAGAATGCTTTACACAAAATGACATCGTCTTCGCAAACCGCCCCCGGCTACTCGTCGGAAAACACCTCGGCTACAACTTCACCAGCATGGCCTGGGCGCCCTACGGCGACCACTGGCGGAACCTCCGCCGCATCGCCTCCCTCGAACTTCTCTCCTCCCACCGCCTCCAGATCCTCTCTCACATCCGCGTCGACGAGGTCCGATCGCTGATCCACCGTATATATAAAGTCTCATCCGCAAATCCAGATCAAGCGGTGGATATGAAGTCTGTAAGCTTCGAGAACAAAGGGTCATTATTCTTGCTACACTTGCAATGATGAACCATATTTTCAATCCTTGAAAGGTAAGACTGCATACACTAACCATCGATGCTACTTGCCTCAAAACCACCCCGAAAGGCGAAAGAGTAAGGCTTACAATGGTAAGCATGAGAAGCGAAAGAGATCTTTAGAGTTACCAGTGGAAAAGATATTAGAGCAATTGGACAAAGTGACAAGTGTCACATATGGGAAGCATCCAAGAAACAAGAAAAGACTCCGTCAGACACCAAATTGGCTAAAGGTAAGCATCTTGTTTGAGTTATCATATTGGAAGAAACGGAAGCTTCGACACAATATTGATGTCATGCATGTTGAGAAGAATTTTAGTGAAAATACCTTTGGAACTATGTTAGGCATTGATGGAAAGAACAAGGACACCGACAAAGCACAGATGGACTTGAAAGATATGGGTATAAGGAAAGAGTTGTGGTTAACAGGTCGTCCTGATGGAACTTATGTCAAGCCTAGGACAATCTTTTCATTGACCCCTAACGAGAGGAAGGGTTTCTTTGAATTCTTGAAATCAGTGAAGTATCCGAATGGCTATGCTGCAAACATATCAAGATCAGTGAATGCTAGAAATGGTAAATTAATAGGCTTGAAAAGTCATGACTGCTATGTACTCATACAACGAATTCTTCTAATTGGGATGCTTGGTTACGTAGACAAAGAGATTAGTAAAACACTATTTGAGTTAGGTAGCTTTTTTTAGGATTTGTGCTCAAAGACACTACGTCGTAATGAACTTGAGAAATTAGAGGAACGTATAGTACACATATTATGCAAGCTTGAAAAGATCTTTCCTCCAGCCTTCTTTGATGTGATGGTTCATTTGGCCATTCACTTGCCGTGCGAAGCTATTCTTGGAGGACCGGTGCAATATCGATGGATGTACCGGATCGAAAGGTAATTGTTAAATTGAAAGGTTTGTAATTATATGTTGCAGATGTAACCTTGCTCTTAACTAATTCTCTTTTCAAGGTTTCTTGGAGCTTTAAAAAAGTTTGTTACAAACCGAGCTCGACCAAAAGGTTCAATCGTAGAGGCTTACATTGTCAAAGAGTACATTACTTTTTGTTCAAAATGTGTTGATGGAATCGAAACAGTGCATAATTGACCCGAACGAAATCAAGATCATGGCGAACGTCGCAAAGGGTTGACTGTATTCACAGATGCTGCCCATTCTATTAGCCCCATCACAAGAGATGCTGATATGTCACAAGAATATCGTGATATGACTCATTGGTTCTTGTTAAACAATAGCCCTGAGATAGAGAAGTATCTAGAGTATGTTTTTCATTTAAATATGTGTATTCATAGCTTTGTTAATGTCACGACCCAAACCCGCCCCTGTAGGTTAGGCATCGTAACCGGCCAGTAATTTGTGGATTACCAAAGGCCTCTGAACAGATAAGCATATAATAAGGGGCCGCGGAAGCAATAATACAAAATAGACAAGGTCCAATGAGTTGTGGTAATGTACACGAGGCAGTAGATTTCAAAACTTATATATATACATAAGCATGCCAGTCCAAGATACCATATTTACAAAACATTTACAAGAGTGTAATTCCTAAGATCTGACTTTACAAAATAGACATGGACCAACATAAGTACAAAAACAGCCATAAAACTGGACTTCAATCGGAACCTCCTCGGGAGGCACAATGGTTGGCTGACAAAAAAACAGAAACGAAGGCCGTCAACTCTGGCCCTGGTCACGCGCCGGCTCACCTACATATATAATATAAGCCGTGAGTGAAAGCCCAGTGAATAATAACGGAGTAAAGGGGTTTCAATGAATGAGTCCGTACAAATTCAGAAACCATAATTCAGATTTGTGTCAAATTCATAATTTGTCCAGATCATATACAGAAATCATAAGGTATGCTTAAGTTTACGTGATACATCCATTAGCATTAACAGAGCAGATACAGAACAGATGCAGACACGTGAGGGTCACGAATGACCAGTTCCATAAAGGAACCTTCGGATCCGGGTAACAGAGCAAAAATACGCTAAGCCCCCATGACGGGGCCTCCGATACGGGTAACAGAGTGCTGACAGATTTAAGTTCCATAAAGGAACCTCCGATACCGGGTAACAGCCAACAGATATCACATGATGCTAAGGATGTCACGAATACATAACAGAAATTGGACAATCATTCATTGTACAGAACATATCAATTCAGAAAACAGATCTAATTTTGTCACATAGAAAATAAATATGGTTGAACATAACTTTACTAAGTTATTACTCACAGTTGGCCTTGAGACAGACAGACGGAGCAGATTGGTCAAACAGTACGCGACACGTGACCTGCATAACACATAATAGATATACACTTGAAACACACGTTCTAATTGTACAAAACTTACGTCATTGGTTCTTAGTGTGTTTCTAACTTTTAATCCTCAATATGGAGCCTTAAACATGGCCTAGGAATGCCTAGGATGGAATGAGGATGCAAGAATGCATTGGAAAATATTTCTCAAAATTTGCTGAAATTAAGGTCCATGCTCGAGCGTAGCTTACCTCGCTCGAGTGGACATGCAGACAATGAAACCCTGCTCGAGCGTGACTCTCCTCGCTCGAGCGGACTGTAAACTTATGAAAAGTGCTGGATGCATGATTTTCACGCTCGACGGGCGCTTAACCTACGCTCGAGCGTGAGACTCAGAGTCTCGCTCGAGCGTGGATTCCCTCGCTCGAGCGGACTGTAAAACACACAAACTTCTGGGTATACGAATTTCACGCTCGAGCGTAACTCTCGATGCTCGAGCGGAGTGCATGTACTCAGGGTGAACGCTCGAGCGTGGAGTCCCTCGCTCGAGCGTGGATAAAAAATCTGGAATTCCTAGGTTTGACCACCATGCTCAAATTCAACCCCAAATGTACCAAACTTTATTTCCTGGGCCCAAAACTTTGGAAAACACTTAATAACTCATGAAACAACATGTTTAAAGCATCATTTCAAGAAATCATGGCCCAAAAGCAAACCAATTGTACAAAACTCAACTTGGAACTCAAAGTTAATTCAAGAACATAACATGCATGCACATTTTTGAGCTAAGGCTCTCCAAAACATGACCAATTGCTACTAAATCACATGAAACTCATTGTTTTTCCAGAATTAGAGTGAGATCAACACATGCATGAGGAAATTCTTGAAAATCATCCTTCAAAATGCTATGAATCATACATGCATGCATGGATTGATCTACTTTCCTACTCCCTAAGCTTGATTCTCACATCTTATAGCCCATTTCACTTGAATTCATGCATGAACAACTTAAATTCATAATTAAGAGGGTGAATTTTTCCTACCTCAAGCCTTGAATTCTAAGTGTAGAGGCTCAATCTCCCAAGCCTTCTTCAACTCCTCTAATTTCCTAAGCAAACTTTCTTGTTGAATTCAAATCTTGAACTTAAAGCCCCAATTCTTCAATTCTCTCCTGCTCTCACATTTTTTTTCTCCTTAGAATAGGCTCAAGTGTGATCCAATGAATAAAAGGGGTGAGTGGGCTCAAAATGACCTATTAAGTGCTAATTGGTCAAAAGTAACCAAATAGCATTATTTTAATCGAGTTTAATCGCTTCGAATTGAATTTTAATTAAACCTACCATAAAATTCTATAAATTCTAATTAGCACATAAATCAAGCCAATTTCTGATTCGAATGCCGATAAGGCTTTCAATTCGCAAACTGAAACTAAAACGTGAACAGATCTTTCTACGCCTAACAGATATAAACACAACAATGCAACACACATGTGCATTTTAATTCAGAATTTTACCTTAATTACTAATTAGGCACAACTAAATATGGATTCGCATTAATCAGAGGTCGGGATTATTACAGTTAATATAGTTAGCAATACATAATAATCACATTCTTTTGAGTAGGATACACAAAAATCTATTACGGACTCCATCTGACCAAGACATAACTCATATACAACAACAAGAGTTTCCCAAGTGGTTCAAAGAACGGGTAAGGCATTTTCAATTTTAAGACATAATTAAAAATTTGTATAAGATTTGATCATTTATTAATTTTATTACTCTCTTGATGTACGTTGTATGTGATTGTAGATAAATATATTAAGAGAAGAAAAGTCACCAGAGGCAACTGATGATTTATGGTCATTAGCGAATGGCCCGAATTTGCTAGTAAAAGAGTACTCAGGTTGCATAATCAATGGTGTATGGTTCCATACAAGAGAAGTAGACAATCGACGTAAGAGACAGAATAGTGGTGTGCTTACAGAATGGGATCATGAGGGAGTGACACATGAATTTTATGGTCACTTGTGCAATGTTTGGGAATTGGAGTACATGTGTCATAACAAAGTTGTATTGTTCCAGTGCCAATGGTACAACACAGGAAACACAGGTCGAAGTAGAACATTGCGAACCGATGATTATTGCATAAGTATTGAAGTCACAAGTCAGTGGTATCAATACGACCCTTTGATCTTGCCTAGCCATGCTAAGCAAGTCTTTTACCTAAATGATATCAAATGGGGACAACCTTGGCAAGTCGTTCAATGAGTGCAACATAGGGGTGTCTTTGATGTACCAGAGGTAGGTGATGGAGAATCATCGGATCAACTAGAAGAAAACGATGTGTTCCAACAAGAAAATATTTCCAATGTTGTTCCAATTGACATCAGCCCTAATGTTCAATGTTATAGAGATGGTGTTGAAGCAGCAGTTGTTACAAGGGTTAGGTCATCTGATGAAATAATGATAAAGAATAGAGCTGATGAACAACATGAAGAGTGTAACGAACCTGATGTGGCTTACAATATGGATCTTGATGTGGACTAGGATTTGTATTTATTTTTCACTTTCTATAGGAACATTGTTCTTGATTAATGTAGTTGAATTTCAATTGTGGGGTTCATCCACTGTTATGTAGGTTTATCGTTGATTGGTCATATTATGTGTCTGATGGCTTTATAATTAATTTGTTCTATGATATGTAAAAGGTAAAAACAAAAATCATTCATCTCACTCTAGTCATATTTCAACGGTTTAGAGCCTATATGACATATCCACTTGTTGAGATTGTTGTTACTTTATGCTTTATGTATAGAAATAGATAATTATCTTTTCTTCACATATAATGTTCAATTATGCTTATCTACCCAAAAAATGTTCAATTATGCTTTATAGTTGGGCAAAATGGACACTACAAAAAAACAGTTGACCAAACCAAGTACCGCAACTAAGAAGGTAACGAACTATGAGAAACAAAGAATGAAGACAATCAATAAAAACTGTGAGAGAATGAATGCTCTAGGAGTGAAGAATATAACAACTTGTTTGAAGACTGCAGTTCAACATAAGAAATTGAGGAATGAAAAACAAATACCAATTGAGGAAAATGATGATGATTATCGACCGTCAAAGGCTGAAGATGGCAGTGACACTGAATCCTATAATTCGTTTGAGCATAAGGTACTATACATTTATGCGTTGTGAAATATATTCTTTCTTGTTACTTTCAATTTATACACATATATATACACATGTATATCTTTGTACATATATTCATATTTTATTATGTTATTCAGTTGTTAAAGATACCATCGAGAACCCATTCACAATCTCATCTTAAGGCATTGACCCATGCATCAGAAAAGAGGGGATACCTCTTCACCTCCTGAGGTGGATAGCCATCCCTCACCACCTCTCAATGTGGAGGCTCAACTTGAGGTGACTACTGATAATACTATTGGTAAGACACACTATTTATTTACATTGATTTGAGATCTTAATTAAATTTGTTCACATACTATTTCAATATTATGGCTTCACAATATCAGCTGCTAAGCGTGTTCGTGGCCTGACTCGAGACAAAGAGGTTCAAGGCATTGTTGATAGAAATGAAAAGCTTAACGTGCTTATCCCTCCAGAATTTCATGCACCGGTAGGGGACTATGCCTCAAAACTAGCCTCAAAAATTGGTATAGAAGTATGAACACGTTTACCAGATCCAAGCGCTCGTAGGTTTCCTATGTTGATGCCTCCGTTAAGGAGGCAATGTTTCAACACTTGAATGTAAGTTCACTATCTACTCTGTTATAGGACATTTTACTCATCTTTATAATAGGTTAGAAATCTTAATTATTTATTTATTTATTTTTATTTTTTTTAGGAATTATCTATGACTTATCTATTTTTGCAAGATCAATTTGATTTACAAGGAGACCATGTTGATATAGAAAAGGAAATGAACACAAAATTTGGTAGAGATTGAGTAACCATACCTATAGGCTGCACAAACAAGTCATGGAGCTGAAGGAGGCTGTAGACGTCCCCGAACGCCCCGAGAGGATGAATCCCATTCTGTTCGTTTTGGGCTCACTACAGTTCGGACTCAAATTGTCATGGTTCTTAGTCTGAACCAAAGAGTCCAAATCTGGCAAATTGTTTTGAGAAAACAGATTTTTAGAAAAGAAGTGCCAAACATGGACTGCTTTGCCAGATACAGAGTCGCCACCTAAATATTTTTTAATGAGGGAATTTAGGAAACCTTGACTCGTTTGCCTAAGGCCACGTGCCCGTCATTACCAAAGTTGCCTCGGCTCAGGAACTTGGGTACGATTGGGGAAGGTCAGCTATGAGCACCCCCCTCGCCCGATCCGAAGATCGGCCTCTACTAACCATGATATCCAATTTTGAAAACGTTATGTGTTCTTATTCCGGTTAATTAGCTAGAATTACTATGTGATGCACACAGCAAAAACAAGTATAGACTAGATCGCCAGAATTGGAACGAAACATCTCATGTTTGTTTTGAAAACGGTTTGCTACTCGCAAGTAGGCTAAAATGTGGATTTGCCACCCACAGGTGGGCTTAGAAAATATGATTTTGCCACTATCTAGTGAGCTTAAAACTCACAGTCAATGCATTATTCCAATTCAGATAATCAAACCTTCACCCACAGGCATTCAGGCAGTTAAATCACATAAGCAGTTAACCTCATTGTAAGCATGCTATCATGGCAGTTACTCACACGCATGCAAGGATGCTAAAGCATAAACACTTACTGAGTACTCCAAGCCAAAACAGAAGCTATGTTAGAAATCCATGCATGATCCTAGCTATACAGAAATGCCTAATGCAACACATACAAAATGCAACTAAAATAGTCTCGGCTATTCTACAGATGGCATGTGAAATGCTACAACTAACACATATTCAACTTGGAATTGAAATACGATGCAGTCAGTATGATGCGCCGAGCCCGGTGCATGCAAGACAGATGAATGGATGCAAACATGCGAGCATAAGTATGCTAATTGAAACATGCCCTAA
Organism: Camellia sinensis; assembly: GCF_004153795.1. NCBI lineage: Eukaryota > Viridiplantae > Streptophyta > Magnoliopsida > Ericales > Theaceae > Camellia > Camellia sinensis. The sequence continues at coordinate 13,616 of NW_021029392.1, forward strand.
TCTAACCATCTTAAGCTGATAAATAAAAGGGAGAAAGACGTGGGGTTGGAAGACATACATCACACACACGCACACTTATTATAATTGTGCCCTCGCTCGGAGGGTCCGAATAAATAATACACAACCAAAATGGATAATAACTCACAGCTAATTATTACACAACTCTAGCTAATTAACAAATCAACTAAGTAAGCAATAAACTAGCATGCAAACTATGTAGAATGGACTGCCTTGGCTCTGTTTTGGATGACAATGGATGCATGCATGCTCGAGTCGCCTCGTCGGGAAATTCCATCGCGATGCCTCGTCTCGCCTTTGTTTGCAATTGATTTCTGAAAGTTGCACAAGGCTCCAGAAGGCTGAAACTCCACCCTGGGAAGGCTGCCGACCAGGTATTGGCTTGAGAGACACCTGCCGACCACCCTTTGTGGTAGAAACCAAAAAAGGTGGTTGGCCTGCCAGAAAACCTGGTCAGCCGACCACTTTCTGCCCCTGGATTCTGGTTTTTCTGCAACAAAGGCAAGAGAGAGAAAAGGCAATGTATTTTCAACAAATGTGCGCATGACCACTCTTCCCGTCCTTGCACAAGCTCAAAGGAGTGTAGTCCTCGATCCTCGTGCCACAAATCACGCAGCTCGATGCATGATGGCCGAGAAGTCGAATTGCATAACTCGATGTGAAATGAATGCACATATAAACACAACAAGGCCTAGACTCCATCATGGTTAATCCGGAGTGTCGGTGACTGGGAATTGAGACACGTTTCGTCACTTTGAGTACGAAACGTCCCTCGTTTCCCGTGCTTGGGCTAACTCCTATCCCAAACACAATGCAAATGAGATGGCATACACAATGCGACTAACATGTAACCTAGCATACGCAATGCTATGGACTAAAAAAATGGCATACACAATGCACGTGATGTAACATGGCATACACAATGCTCTAACATACAACCTAACATACGCAATGCTATGGACTGAAATGGCATACACAATGCACGATGGACTTACACCAACATGAGTGGACCTCAGCCACACTCACATCAGTGGCCATATGATGGAAATGAGACAACCGAAACACATACAAACATGCACGATGCAAGGGATCGATCCTAAGGCATCAAATGCCACTCTACCAAAGCATGGAAAAGGATGCAATATGGCATGGAATAGCATAAATTACAGCTCTGAAACAGCATGCAAAGTGGTCTTGAATCATGCAAATATGCCACACAATGCAAGTTAGGGGGCCCGGGTATCGGCACTAGTGAAGTGCGTTACACTAGAGGTACCCAAATCAATGCAGCAAAGGCAAAACCAACCCCAAACAGACCCTAGGCAGGTCTGAAGCAGTGGGGAAATGGCCTAAAATGATGGCTCGGAATGCAACGAAATGGAGCTCATTCAATGGTCCGAAAACAAAGCATACAAGCCCGACTCTCAAACGCATTTAAAGAGTACAAAACATGGCAATATGGAATTAACATAGGCTCTAGAATGTGATGCAAAACGACCCCAAAGCATGAAAATACCTCAGCACATGCATGCAATGGACCTCAAACCTCAAAGTTAAGCATGGGTATTGAACTACAAGCATGCAAAACAAACATCATTCAAACATGAGACCCAAAAATAGAGCTAGGGAAGTCCAAAATAAGCACATTATCAGTTTAAGACATGGCCAAAATGTGCTAAAATCAAGGTCCAACAAAGCATGCAAAGAAAGCTAGTGAACCATGAGTTGTTCTACAACTATATGAAGCATATGAGGGCTCACCAAACCAGCCAAAAAAAGATATATGCCATGTCAAAATATGCCCAAATAACCACTGAAACTCAGTCAATGCATGCAAAAATGATGGGCTCCTTTGAAAGGCCAATAAGAGGGTTACTCTACACATACATGATGGGCATCAATGATGGCCAAACCACCTCTGGAAATAGGTTATGACAGCGCTAAAACTCACCAAAAAGGCCCTAAAATCAACCTAGGAAGCATGCAAATGAAAGACCCTTTGAAAGGCCTTGAGTGGGATTGTTCTACACATGCATCATAGACATAAAATATGGCCAAAGGGGCTCCGAAAAGAGTCAAGGCAGACCTTAAAACTCACAAAATAGGGCCTGAAATGTGACTTCACAACATGCAAGATGGAGCCCCTTTGGAAGGCCAACAATGCTAGTAAAGAGGACCAGGGGTGAGAGGGTCACCCCTTTCTGATTTTAGGGCTCAAAAACACTTCTAAGCCACTAAAAATCCACTGGACTTCAGTGGCTAAGAGGTCAAACCAAGGCCAATGCAAATGCTCTAATGCATGGCCCTAAACATAAGGAAATGAAGCATGCAAGGGGGAGAATGACCCCAAACAGAAAAGTGACCTTAAGCAAACATGTTTGTAAGCTCAAAAGAAAAAAAATTTCAGCTTATGTTGAAGTCCAAAAATGCTTGCAAATAAGGCTAAATTATGGAGCAAAATATTGCAAAAATGGGGGAAATAGGGGCTTACCCTTGTAGAGCCGACCCTCAGCAACTTCTGGACCAAGAATGTGACTCCTCAAGCTTTGCAAATGACCTCCAAGATGCTTGAATAGATGGTGGAGGTGGTAGGCTATGAGGTGTAGTGTAAAATGGCCAAGAATAATGGGGTTTTGATGCTTGGAATGGAGAGTTATAGAGGAGGGCGTATGTATGCCTTAACCAAAGGATTCAACCCTTGCAATGGAAGCTCAGCCCCTCCTTTATAGAGGAGAGGCTCTAAAGCTTCTTAAGGAAGCTAAAAACCAAGCTTAAACATCCTCCATACACGTGTATGGATGATGCATTCTGAGGCTTCCAACTAGCACAGCTGGCTTTAACTCAATGAGACAAAAAAAGGAGAAAACTGGCCGACCAGTTCTGGTGGTCGGCCGACCACTTTTCTTGGTCAGCCGACCAGTTCAAAGGGTTCAGGTGGTTGGCCGACCACCTTTTCTGGTTGGCCTGCTACTTTTTCTGGTTTTTCAGGACAAAAATTGGTCTACCGGAAAGAAAGGTGGCCGGCCAGTGATTGGGAAGTCCAAAAGTGATCGACCAGGTGTCCAAATTGAAGCCCCAGAAGTTAGCTTTCCAATGGAACCAGCCTTGAATCAAAATTCCTCCTGTACAAAAAGTTATGCCTGTTTTTGTGAAGTCGCGCAGATTCGGTCCAACCGGAGTGATGCCCTACTTCAGCCAATCATATCTCCCCCGTCCGGAATTGGCTTTAGGAAATTCTTGAGTACAAAATGAAGCCCCAGAAGTAAGATTTCCAACAGTGCTGGCCTCATAGCTAGAATCCAAGTATGCAAATGAATAAGCCCGATTCAGCGAGAGCTGCTCGACTCTCTCCTACCCGGATTCATGCCGAACTTCTCCCAAACTAGTTTCTTCCCTCTTCTCTTCTTTTCTTCAACTCCAAACCCCTAAGTAAGGTGTTTTGAAATATTTTTCAAAGATTTCATCTCTCTTTCATTCATTTCCACTTTGTCCTTGCTCAATTTACCGAAAAGCGTGACATTTAACAAAATGTGAGCCTCAGAACATTGTAGGAATTTTATTTCAAAAATATTTTGAAAGAGAGGATTTTAAGGTCTAAAATCTATCCAAAATATCTTTGGTCCAAAATGGGGTGTGAAGTTGGGACTTGACTCTCCCTTTGCCGCAGAAATTGAACCTTTGCATAGCATAGCCTGCACCACTGAGTAGGCCATCAATAGTGCCCGAGTCTCTACGAGCAGTCAAAAATGGGGTATCTACAGTTGCCCCTCTTTGACAGAACTCGGAAGTCAAGAAGTGACGGGAGTGAGTGTCAAAGCCCAGAGACGACCCATTTTTTACAAGGCCGAAGACTTGGACAAACAAACAAAATATAGATAAATAAGTGGTTGTGCCCGCAGGCTACCTACGTATCCCTTTGCAAGGAATCAAACCAGCGTAGTTCAGGGGCAAGATGCAAAATGATATGCGGGAAGATTTTGATAATTGGACTTGTACGCTACGCGAAGCCGGTTTGAAAATTGGACTTATACGCTACGCGAAGCCAATTTGAAAATTGAGGATTTATGCAATGCACTGTAATGTGGTGGCTAAAATGCAATATAATAGCTAAGAGGTGAAAGTACCTTATAGGGGCAATTGGTGATGACTCACCTCATGCTGCTAGGGATCTCCCGTTTCTGTATCTTGCATTTCTGAACCGCAGGTACTACTTTTCTTCCTAGCTATGGTCGCAGCTTTCCCTATTCTCCAACAGGGTGACAGACTAGGTTGATTTGGTATCAAGAATTGAGGCGCATACACATGCTATCTCAATCTATGGGGCTGCCATACAGATTTCAAGCCAAGGATATACCCCTGGGTATTTAAACCAGACTTTAGTCTCAGAAATCCTGAACCTTTGCGTTCTAGGCATAAGCCATTCGAACTCTAGTTTCCACCGTCTCGGTTGGTCTCCTAGGAACTCACCGCAAACACAGGCAGGTGGCTATACCAGACCACTGGAAGTCATTCGGGCACGACAAATACAAAAGGAATTGCACCTTTAGAGGATTTAAGGTCTCCTAGACCAGAGAATCCACAAGATAGTGCGAATGAAGATGTAGGATTTAAGGTCTCCTAGACTAGAGGATTTAAGGTCTCCCAGACCAAGTGAGTGCACAAGACAGTGCAAATGATACAAAAAAAAAAGTGCACAAAACAGTGCGATGTAATGCACAAACGAGTGCAGGTAAGATGCGCACGAAAGTGCGAACAATGCAATGGGGAAAATACTCCCACCATGCTGGGATCATGAGAGGAGGAAAATCAAACAATCAGGCACGCATACGACGCAACATAAGTCAAATTCCAAACACGCTGAAATCGTGTGAGGAAAGGGACACTCAAACCACGCTGAAATCGTGAAAGGAGGTCCAAAACAACCCGCCCAGCGCGTGTACCAAACACAAACTGAGATGAATTCCAAACACGCTGAAAACGTGTAAGGAAAGGGACACTCAAACCACGCTGAAATCGTGAGAGGAGGTCCAAACAACAACCGCCCAGGTGCGCGCACAACACAACCTGAGATAAATTCCAAACACGCTGAAATCGCATAAGGAATGGGACACTCAAACCACACTAAAATCGTGAGAGGAGGTCCAAACAACAACCGCCCAGGTGCGCGCACAACGCAACCTGAGAAAGTCCCGGAGGACAACGATTCTAAACACAGCACGACGCAAAAGGATATAAGATAACACAAGATGCAAATAAACGCAACAAGTGCGATGATACAGTACATGTTACAGGCAATGTAGAGCATGATGTTTAAGGAATGCAATAAACAGACAAAGCGGCACTCTAGAAAGCACCTCATGGAGTGAGTGGCGGTAAACCGCTTTACTCTGACGGGGAATGGTACTCAGGGAGAGCACTTCTGATCGCCATTCTAGCTTAAAACAGTGAAACAGTCAACACAGTATTCTGTTCACTTTGAACACACAGCTCGTATCAGCACACTGCTCATTCTGAACACGCAGCTCATAACACAGTATTCGGTTTACTCAGCACACAGCTCAGTCTGAACAGACAGTCCGATCTGAAAAGACGAGATGCAAAAACGGAACCTGTAGAAGTTGAAACAAACTCGGATGCTCTAAATTTTTTCTCTTTTCTTTTGCTTTGCAGTCTGGAACCCATATAGCTTCAGATAGGTCCTGGTTTTACTGTTCTCACATGACCTGGGTAGAACTCTGTGATTTTTTTTTTTGAAAGAACAAAATCTTGTTTTGCACAAATATGGAGAACAACACGGCACTCCTAAGCACAAAACGATTCATTTTGAAATTGAGAAATGAATTCTTAACCGGGTATTGAGCCTACAACTGACCACAGCCAAAATGACTCAACAACGGAAAACAAAGGTAGAACAACCTAAACACAACTCAACAAAGGAAAAACAAGGTAAAACAACCTAAACACATTTATTGACACTCAAACGACTCAAAACAAGAATCAAGACAAACAAAACACACAGACACAACACTCAGCTGTGTTACAAAGGCAAGATACCTCTTGGTGCACTAGGAGCCAGTTTCTCCAGGTATTGTTTCCCATCTTTTCTTATTTGTGATTCTCACATCACTCGGCCCTCAGGCTCGGTTTTTCTCACAAAACCCTTTTCCTCACTTTTTCTCTCAACGCACATCTCTCTATTCTTTAATCTCTCATTTTTTATCCCTCTCCTGGGTGGTTGATGGATAAACAAGAAATTACGGGCTCATGCCCCTAGCATTCTGCTAGATTCTTCCTTCTGCTTACAACAGTGAACTTTTCCACAGAGGGGTTGCGCTACAACTGGATGTGTAGCACATCTGCAATTGACATCGGTTGACGATGCTCTGCGGGGGAGTTTGGATGTAATCAGATGTGTCCAAACAAAAGAGTGGAATATCTCGATCCATTCCCGTTTGTGCGTCACACTTGGCTTGATACCTCGTTGCTTGGAGGATGTGAGAGCTTTCTGCCTTTTTTGCGGTTAGCTTCCGTTGTGCCCCTTTCTAGCAAGTATGGTGCCCTTTCTGGCAAATGCGTTGATAAAGTGGAAAGACAGAACACCTGACTCAACTGTGTCCCTAGTTCATCATTTTGACCATTTTTTATTTTTTTTGCTTATGCTAAAACAATTTTAACCAAAATGAGAGTTAAATTAACATGCTTGTTCGATTTTCTGATTTGAAATCATGCAAGTCAGGTTATGAGCACTGAAAATTTTTCTTTTTTGGGTCCAAGAAATGGTCCAGTTTTGGAAAAGATGGAATACTTTTTGAGAGAAAATTAGTCAACCTTAGTAAAAATTCTCAAAAACTGTTTTTGAAAATGGCGACTGCTCAACGAGCACGGAACCTACTCTTGAGATGCACAACCTCAGATCCGAAGGAAAATTGCCACTTACACGAAGAGAGATGCATGGCAACGGAGAGTTACCCCCTGTTTGAACGGCACCGCAGCGCATTGAATGGCAACGAAAAGTTGCCCCTTGTTTGCATGGCACCGCAGTGCATTGTAGTCAATCCTCAGAGTGACGAACACAACCAAATTCTCAGATTCAGGAAAAGTGAAGATTATCAAAACCATTACATGGACACAGTCAAATTTGAAGTGTTTTACGGCTGGACTTCAGAATAAAGTTGCCTACGTATCCCAAATATGGGAATCAAGCCTTACGTAGTTCGGGGTTAAGGTATACTCGGGTATTAACCTCTCCTTTTGCGCTCTAACCTTTGCCAAGGCCGCCCTTCTGGGTTTTCAACCTTGCGAGCTATGTTCTTCTTTTCTTTTCAATTCTTTTCATTTCTTTTTTTTTTTCTTCTTTTCTCTTTTTCTTTTTCTTTTTTTTTTTTGCATTTTTTTTTTTGTTCTTTTTTTTCTTGCATTTTTCTTTTTTTTGTTCTTTTTCTTCTTTCTTTCTTGCTCTAACTTTTGCCTGAGTCGCCCTTCTGGGTTTTCGGCCCAGCGAGCCTCTCAAGGGTAAAAGTGTAGCTTTGTCCATGTCAAATGGTTTTGAGATCCTGAAATCATCTGAATCCAGAAGAATGGCTGCCGTTCCCTGATGATGTAGAAGTCCATCTAATGAAGGGTGAATTTGCCCCTAGTGTTGTGGATAGGAACTCGGTTGTCCTTCAGCAATGTCTTCTTCTTTCCTCCCTTTTGGGGTTTGGCATTCTTGCCGATCTGCATTGATTGGCGGAATGATCCATCTTCGGCTCTTTGAGCACAATCGGACATTTTTCTGCCTCTAGATCGAGGGATGCTTCGAATCTGGCCACACAGGCCTCACATTGCGGTTGACCGTTGAACATTCTGAGTTAAGGCTCAAGGTTGGAAAGCAAAGGGGGAGTCGAGTCTCAAGGCTGAGAGCGATCCTAAGCTGCACAATCTCAAGAGTGATTCCACACAGGTCTTCGCAGGATTGCGCAAAACAAATTTTTTTTTTTTTTTTTGAAATCTTTTAAGAACGCGACTAATCGCTCACGTGGAAGACAATGTAGAACCAATCTGGATCAAGCCAAGATCCTTCCCAGTACTCATATTAATAAACATGATTTCATTCATTAAGGGCTTAGCATGTCTCTCTTCCTCTCAGTTGATCAAATTTTGCAAAACCCGAGGAATTCTTCCCTTTTTGTTTTCACCGCAGTGTTCAAAAAGTTTTGAAAAACTTAGGTCAATGCAATAATTTCAGGGCACAAGAGAGCAGGTGGAATGCACTGTCGTTTCATTTAAATCCCGGCACAACTAGCACACGACAGAAGCAAACACAAGAGTGCAAAAATTACTGTTGTTTCATTCAGATCTGTTGGCACAACTGGCTCCTCGGCAGACACAAACTCAAAAGAAAATGAAAAGACAAACACAAAACAAGTAAGTGATGTCCGAGGTAACACCCCCAAAATCACCAGACTCCAACAAAACAGGACTGACTCGGTACAACAAGACAGACCCAACTGACTCAATAAGAAAAGACTGACTCTATACAAAACAACAAGATTAACTCAATACCCAAGTCAGAAAGCACAAAAACTGGTGTTTGCATATTGCTCAAAATAGTACGTGCCATTCCCACGTCTGGAGTTAATCGAGCGCCACCCGCAGCTGGTTCATCCCCCGATCACATCACATTATCTCCCAAGTTCACCGTTCCAGTGCCGATAGACTTTGCTGAGCTCGGCGGGAGGATGACCCCGTTGTCAAATAGATCTTGTACTTCATGGCGAAGACGAAAGCAGTTATCGGTAGTATGGCCAGTTTGCTGATGGTACGCGCAGTACTGGGTAGCATCATGCGTAGCCGGAAGAGGATTCAGGAGAGGCCGAGGCTCAAGGGGTTTGAGATGGCCTTGTTCACCAAGGATTTGGAGAGCTTTGGACAAAGGCATATAGAGGGCATGGAAGACCCTCTGTCCTCGGGGTAGATACTTCGAGGTTTGTGGATTTTTGCTGGACGCACCAATAAAGGGATTGGCAGGTGCTGACTGGGTTTGCTGATTTCTTCCGAGCACGAGATTAGAGCTGAAAGGAACATTCTTGGTACAACGGCCCTTCTCCCGGCTTGCCCCTTGATTCAAACTGCCCCCAACTTGAGTGGCAAAAATGTCGTCCACAGTTTTTGCAACAACTGCGACTACTTGCTCTTTGTTCAGTCCCTCGGCTTTCAAAGCCTCAATAGCCAACAGAAGATGTTCATAGGGATCCATGTCCGCCCCTATCTTGTTCTTTCCACTAGCCTCCACTTTGCCAAGGGATTGGCATTCCTCAAATGCAGCCCGTTCCAAGACTGGGGAGCCTTTTGACATGAACTCCCTGGTATGTGATGTGGTTGATGACGGAGCCAATGTCCTGGAGGCCAGATCTGTCACAGTTCTCTGAAGATTTTCGATCATTCTCTTCAGCTCAGAAGTAGTGGGCTCACAGGTTTGAGATGATTGGGGTCCAGGTGCATCCATCATGCATAAGTCCATGCTTTCTGGAATGAACACCTCAGGCTTGGGTAGATGGGCTGGGGTGATGTATATGCTGGGGTCGAAGGTGGATGGTGGTGTATGGATGAGGTTGAGGTGAGGAGGTCACGAGTCAGTACTAACCTGAGGTCCTTTGGGTGGAGCTAAGGTCTCTTTGTCAATAAGATCCTGAATCTTATGACGGAGGCGGATGCAAAGGTTCGTATCATGGCTGTGTTATTGATGATAGGCACAGTATTTAGCTGGGTCATACCTTGGTGGAAGAGGATTTGGAAGGGGTTGGGGTTCTAGGAGTTCTAGGTGCCCTTCTTCTTGTAGCTTTTTCAAAGCTTGAGAGAGACTCATGTAAAGAGGATGTAATTTTCGGGCTTGGGGCCGATTTGAAGTGGCGGTTTTTTGGCCATTGAGGGAAGTGGTGATAGAGTCTACTTCTGAGCATTTCACAACTGCACTACCATCAGTAGTAGCATTGGAACTGCGAGCAACATTTCTCTTCAACAGCTCATTATCTTCTGCAAAGATCCCTTGTCGGATGGCATCCTCTATTTGAACCCCCATTCCATGAAAGTCTGGAAAGGTAAACAGTGGTAGTACAATCATTTTCTACAATAACATGCCATGTAAATTCTGAACAATCATCCTGATCTGATCTTTGTCGGAAGGCCTTGTAGTCATCATTGAGGCCTTTGCTCTCCATCTCGTCACGAATTCTGAGAAATGCTCCTTTGGTTCTTGGCGGGTGACTTCGAGATCACGAGTTGTGACCTCGATCTATGTGTTGTAGGAGTATTGAGCAATAAAGGCCTCAGCCAGCTCTTCCCAGTTCCATTTCATGGAGTCCTCCAATTTTGCATACCAGATTGCGGCTATCCCAGACATGGTTCGGACAAAGAGAGACAACTTCTGAGCTATGGTCAAACCCATTGGCCTCAAGATATCAGAAAACAGGTGGAGATGCACCCTTGGGTCTCCAGAGCCGTCAAAGCGGTCGATATGCGGCATTTTAAATCTGTCCGGCAGCATCACAGCTGTGTCGGTATACCCATCCTCGATGTTCGGAATGGACTTTACTCCCTGAGATTTCTTGAACAACTTTTCAAGCTTGCTCAATTTTAATACTGTAGGGTCCACCTCGAACTCAAAGGGAGAATCCGATTGATTGATAGACGTAGGTGCCTTAGATAGTTGAGGTAGAATCGGGGGCGAATGTGGCCCTGTGGGAATGTCCGTACCTTCCTGGACATTAGCTGTTTCCCCGAGTGTTGGAATTTCGGGTGGGGAAGGAGCTTGATGCGAAGCAGATGCTCCATTTTGTTGTTGCAACCTAGTGATTAGCTCTGCCTGCTGGGCCATGATCGCAGCCTGCTGTTTGGCAAATTCCGCTTGACGGGCAGCGTCCTGCTGCATGAGTTTCATACTTTCTTGGAGTTGGCGCATCATTTCCTCCATCCCTGCCATGTTCTGCTGTTCCGACCGACTAACTGGTATATCTATCTCTGTGATAAAAACTGAGGCCTCAGCCTGACTGTTCACTGGTGGGGTGGATAAGGGCCACTGATCTGGTAACTGCTGAACTGGTGATCTGTGCCTGACTGGCCCTTTTACCCTGTCTCTGGCAAAGGAACACTGATTGCCCTTGAATTGAATCTCTGACCCGCCAAAGTCTATCAACACGAGTCCAATGAATCTGGGGGATCTCAGAGCCTTCTGAAGCTATGGTTCCAAGACTACCCCAGCAAAAGGGAAAACAGAGAGCATCTTAGCCTGATTTCACGATAATCCATATGAGTAGAGCTGAATGACTGTGCCCCCAAAATTCTGCCCGTAAACCGATACCCTCAGGTAAACTAAATCCCAAAATACTGAACTGGTGCTCGCAGGCCTGATGCCCAAACTTGCAAACTGATGCATGCATTGGCACACTCTAAAAGCACATAGCAAGCAAATGAGAGCCAAAACACCCTATGGAGGAGTAGGGTTTCCTTATTCTATTTTATCAGGAGCTAGGGTTTCACTACGCACGCAGCAGTTTCACACAACCTATAATCGGGTATGCACGGATTTCGATATGCACTAGGTCGAATGGTCAAAAAGGGTGCCCCGGTAAAATCGGGGTTTGTGTTCCCGTACTGGCAGAGCCCGCAACCGGTCAGCCTTATGGCACGCTTCTCAAAGCGAGCCTCCGACAAACCGTTCAGGAATAGCAGATGGCCAACACGGTGTCCTAGGTGCACCAATGCACATGCAATGCAAAGAAACACATAAGTGTAGTCAAAACAAGATATCATGAGTTCGAGTCAAGTTCTCTAAGTCCCCAGCAGAGTCGCCAGAAACTGTAGACGTCCTCGAACGCCCCGGGAGAATGAATCCCATTCTGTTCGTTTTGGGCTCACTACAGTTCGGACTCAAATTGTCACGGTTCTTAGTCTGAACCAAAGAGTCCAAATCCGGCAAATCATTTTGAGAAAACAGATTTTTAGAAAAGAAGTGCCAAACATGGACTGCTTTGCCAGATACAGAGTCGCTACCTAAATATTTTTTAATGAGGGAATTTAGGAAACCCTGACTCGTTTGCCTAAGGCCACGTGTCCGTCATTATCAAAGTTGCCTCGGCTCGAGAACTTGGGTACGATTGGGGAAGGTCAGCTATGAGCACCCCCTCTCGCCCGATCCGAAGATCGACCTCTACTAACCATGATATCCAATTTTGAAAACGTTATGTGTTCTTATTCCGGTTAATTAGCTAGAATTACTATGTGATGCGCATAGCAAAAACAAGTATAGACTAGATTGCCTGAATTGGAACGAAATATCTCATGTTTGTTTTGAAAACGGTTTGCTACTCGCAAGTAGGCTAAAATGTGGATTTGCCACCCTCAGGTGGGCTTAGAAAATATGATTTTGCCACTATCTAGTGGGCTTAAAACTCACAGTCAATGCATTATTCCAATTCAGATAATCTAACCTTCACCCACAAGCATTCATGCAGTTATATCACATAAGCAGTTAGCCTTATTGTAAGCATGCTATCATGGCAGTCACTCACACGCATGCAAGGATGCTAAAGCATAAACACTTACTGAGTACTCCAAGCCAAAACAGAAGCTATGTTAGAAATCCATGCATGATCCTAGCTATACAGAAATGCCTAATGCAACACATACAAAATGCAACTAAAATAGTCTCGGCTATTCTACAGATGGCATGTGAAATGCTACAACTAGCACATATTCAACTTGGAATTGAAATACGATACAGTTAGTATGATGCGCCGAGCCCGGTGCATGCAAGACAGATGAATGGATGCAAACATGCGAGCATAAGTATGCTAATTGAAACATGCCCTAATCTAACCATCTTAAGCTGATAAATAAAAGGGAGAAAGACATGGGGTTGGAAGACATACATCACACACACGCACACTTATTACAATTGTGCCCTCGCTCGGAGGGTCCGAATAAATAATACACAACCAAAATGGATAATAACTCACAGCTAATTATTACACAATTCTAGCTAATTAACAAATCAACTAAGTAAGCAATAAACTAGCATGCAAACTACGTAGAATGGACTACCTCGGCTCTGTTTTGGATGACAATGGATGCATGCATGCTCAAGTCGCCTCGTCGGGAAATTCCGTCACGATGCCTCGTCTCGCCTTTGTTTGCAATTGATTTCTGAAAGTTGCACAAGGCTCCAGAAGGCTGAAACTCCACCCTGGGAAAGGCTGCCGACTAGGTATTGGCTTGAGAGACACCTGCCGACCACCCTTTGTGGTGGAAACCAAAAAAGGTGGTCGGCCTGCCAGAAAACCTGGTCGGTCGACCACTTTCTGCCCCTGGATTCTGGTTTTTTTGCAACAAAGGCAAGAGAGAGAAAAGGCAATGTATTTTCAACAAATGTGCACATGACCACTCTCCCCGTCCTTGCACAAGCTCAAGGGAGTGTAGTCCTCGATCCTTGTGCCACCAATCACGCATCTCGATTCATGATGGCTGAGAAGTCGAATTGCATGACTCGATGTGAAATGAATGCACATATAAACACAACAAGGCCTAGACTCCATCATGGTTAATCCGGAGTGTCGGTGACTGGGAATTGAGACACGTTTCGTCACTTTAAGTACGAAACGTCCCTCGTTTCCCATGCTTGGGCTAACTCCTATCCCAAACACAATACAAATGAGATGGCATACATAATGCGACTAACATGTAACCTAGCATACACAATGCTATGGACTAAAAAATGGCATACACAATGCACGTGATGTAACATGGCATACACAATGCTCTAACATACAACCTAGCATACGCAATGCTATGAACTGAAATGGCATACACAATGCACGATGGACTTACACCAACATGAGTGGACCTCAGCCACACTCACATCGGTGGCCATATGATGGAAATGAGACAACCGAAACACATACAAACATGCACGATGCAAGGGATCGATCCTAAGGCATCAAATGCCACTCTACCAAAGCATGGAAAAGGATGCAATATGGCATCGAATAGCATAAATTACAGCTCTGAAACAGTATGCAAAGTGGTCCCAAATCATGCAAATATGTCACATAATGCAAGTTAGGGGGTCCGGGTACCGGCACTAGTGAAGTGCGTTACACTAGAGGTACCCAAAACAATGCACCAAAGGCAAAATCAACCCCAAACAGACCCTAGGCAGGTCTGAAGCAATGGGGAAATGGCCTAAAATGATGGCTCGGAATGCAACGAAATGGAGCTCATTCAATGGTCCGAAAACAAAGCATACAAGCCCGACTCTCAAACGCATTTAAAGAGTACAAAACATGGCAATATGGAATTAACATAGGCTCTGAAATGTGATGCAAAATGACCCCAAAGCATGAAAATACCTCAGCACATGCATGCAATGGACCTCAAACCTCAAAGTTAAGCATGGGTATTGAACTACAAGCATGCAAAACAAACATCATTCAAACATGAGACCCAAAAATAGAGCTAGGGAAGTCCAAAATAAGCACATTATCAGTTTAAGACATGGCCAAAATGTGCTAAAATCAAGGTCCAACAAAGCATGCAAAGAAAGCTAG
>NW_021029392.1:31061-66388 GCF_004153795.1 Camellia sinensis
TATCTCTATTGGTAGCTTCTTTGACAAATTTTTTTTGTCTTCGTTTATATTAAACGTGACAAAATTATTTCGTCTTCCAACATATTTGTCTTACTAATGATACATTTCATTGTTATATTGATCATTCTTCCCTATAGGAACAATCAAAAGCCAACATCGCGAATAGAGAAAACATGAATACAAAACATAGGTGTGGTTCTAGGTCAATCCCTGTTAAAGTAGAAAAATTGGTACATATCCTTGCACTTTAAGAATTATATTAGATTCTTAGCTTTATTTATAGAATATTTGGTCTATCAAATTAGGCACAAGAAAAGAAGATGTTACTTGATCTAGTAGAGTTTTGCAAGGAAACTCACTATAATGAGAAAACACATGAGTGGATCTCATCTAAAGCTCAGTGTAATTATGTGAGTATATATTGCAATTTTTATTAACAAAATTTTAGAATACTATTTGTTATAATCTTATTTAATTTTCTAATAATTTTTTAATTTTTTAATATTTGATAGGAAAATATGATACAGACACAGGCTGATCACCTCTCACAGCCGGAATCAATCCCTTTGACTGCAGAAGAGCTGTCAATCAAAGTCCTAAAGCCAAGGTCTGGCTATGTGAAGAGACTTGGCATGAGGCCTTCATCCTCTATTACAAGGACCACTACTATATATGCTAAAACAAATGATTATGTGAAGTGCCTTAAGATGCAAATATAGACACAGAAGGAACAAATACAAATGCAGAACAATAAAATAGAAGATCTTGAAGAGGTTAGGAAGAAGCAAGAGGAGATAATGGCAGATATCGTCAACTTTTGAGGAGCAAAGGATTCACTGGACACTTTGGAAGTGGAGGGGACTCATCCACAAGTGGACATGCTTCTTGGTAAAGTATATTAACTTTGATATAACAAATTTTATAAAAGAACATATGTTTGAAGAATTAGGAAGTAATGGAAACATGCATAGGACACCGAATTTTTACAGATGCACGAGATGTATAAATTGTGAATTAGTCTAAATACTTTTTTCTTTATACTTAAAGCTTCAAAAAAGGCTGTCGAAACGCTAAATTATCACACAACCACAGATTTGTACAGGAACCAACAGAAACACCTTAAGACGGACCAATATAAGTTGTATTAACTTACGGCACATTAATGGGATGCACCATTGTGAATTAGCCTTAAAATTAATTTTTTGTTCCCATAATCTCGAAAAAAAAGTCTGTTAGAGAGATAAATTGTATAATTGATCTAATTGTAAATTGATTAGTTACTAATGTTTTTAATCTTTTGTATAATTGATTAGTCACTAAAGCTTTTAATTTATTTTTTTTACAAATTGGATTGGGGTGGCATTTTTGACGTGCAACAATGATCTAATTTGCTTGAATGTTCATTTTTGTTTGATAAGGATACACATACTTTGTAGAGTTGCACTAGTTATTGTTGGATGTTTGATGGAATTGCACTAGTTATAACTGTTGGATATTTTGTGGATATTGCACTATTTTATTGAATTAGGATAAAATTATTTGTAATGATAAATGGATATTTTCATTTTGTTAATTCGTAAATGTGTTGATTTATAGCAGGTTAAGTTATGATAGAATTGTTATATTAAACAGGTTTCAACATGAACAAGGTTATATTTGTTGGACTAAAATTCAAATTTTGATAAAATAGGTATATAATGTGAAAAAAAAATATTATGGAATTAGTGACAAAATTTTTCATCCCTAAACACTACAACAAAATGCACTTTTGACGACCGAAATTGGCGACTAAAAAAATTTAGTCGCCAAAAGTTATGGAATTGGCGATTAACAATTTTTTTAGTTGCCAAAATTAAAATATTTAGCTACTAATTTTTTTTAGTCAGGGTATATTCATTATTGGTGACTAAAAAAAAATTTAGTCGCTAAAAATGTCAGAATTGGCGACAAAAAAAAACTTAGTCGCTGTATATTGACTTTTGGCTACTAAAATATTTA
Organism: Camellia sinensis; assembly: GCF_004153795.1. Classification (NCBI taxonomy): domain Eukaryota; kingdom Viridiplantae; phylum Streptophyta; class Magnoliopsida; order Ericales; family Theaceae; genus Camellia; species Camellia sinensis. The sequence goes on from NW_021029392.1 coordinate 33,060, forward strand.
GTCGCCGAATGGGAAATAAAAAAATTATTTTTTCTCTTTGGCGACTGAAGTTTTAGTCGCCAAAAGTTTACTTTCAACTACAAAATAAAATTTAGTCGCCGTATATTGACTTTTGGCTACTAAAATATTTAGTCGCCGAATAGAAAATAAAAAAATTATTTTTTGTCTTTGACGACTAAAGTTTTAGTCGCCAAATACTCACTTTCAGCGACAAAAAATTATTTTAGTCGCCTTTAGTTGACAAAAAGTAATTTTTTTTTTTTTAATCTTTATAACCTATCTTCAACAACTAAAATTTAGTCGCCAGATCTGTTCAATATTTTACTGGAAAAAATTTCATATTGGCGCCTAAATTTTTGCCCAAATCTATTACTTCTTCACACGGTTCTTTCTCTCTCTTGCTCTCCCTCTGTCTCTCTCTCTCTCACACAGAATCAATCACTCATACTACCCTCTCGGCTTCCTCGAATCGATTGTGAACCCGGTTCAACCCACCTTGGCCACGAAGGACATGGGAGCCGGACGCTTCACACTGAACATTTCCAGGGTTAATGGGTCAGTGGCGATCGATACAGGAATCGTTCAAGCTTCGGCGACACAGACTATGTTTGATCGAAACCCAGTTGCGATTTTGGGGTTTCGAGAGTTTTGTTCCTGGTAAATATAATCTTGTTTTTGCACATTTTTTAGCTTCATTTGTATTTGGTTCTAAAAATTTCTCACTATAACATGTTTACATGATTCATTCATTCGGTCCAATTACTTCTCAACGATAGAATTTTCTTTTTTTTTTTGCTGTAAAACTGTGAAAACAAGAGCTTTATGAAAACGACAGGTTTGAGGATCCTGAGTTTTCTAATTTTTTTTGTTTCCCTTCACAATAGCTTCTCAATAATTTTTTCGTGTCTTGGATTCTTCAATTTTATATTTGCTGCTTTCACCAGTTTTGTATTTGATTGCTTCTAAGAAATTCTACGTGAAATTTTTGCTTTTAATCTCAATGTAATAGAACAGGTCAATTTTTGAAAATGTGTACAATTAGTTGGGTGACTGAGATTGATACTTCCTTAATTCTACAGTTAGATTTGTTTCTCAAACTTTCAATGTTCAGCCCCACGACTCTTCTTTGTTCCCTCTTCCTTCGACATTGTAAAACACACTAGAATATGTTGTTGAGACTGGGAGTGATTAGAAAAGGATTTTGGCTACTGACCTGATCCACTCAATCGAGCAGAGGTTCTTGGCTGCACAAGCAGAATCTGACTGGGACGATTGTTTTGATACTAGACTAATCTATGTGAGTGGAGCCTCTGGGTAGCACAACCGGAGGTTTTTGACCTGATTGATTTTGTGCACACAAAAAATCATTGTTCTGTCCAAATTTGATCTAGCACTTTAAATAGACCTTTATAACTCCATTAGTTATAATTTTTGTGATCTTGTTGTGAGATATATACATTAGTGAAAGATCAATAGTGTGTGCGAGATTGAGTGTGAAGAGACTTGTAATTCTTTTATTCAGATTTTAGTTAAGTGACTCGATGGACATAGCCTTGAATTTGGGTGAACCATGTAAATCTCGTGTTGCGTTGTGGGCGAACCACATAAACCACAGTTTGGTCTTGTTTGCCTATGTGTGGTTTTACTTTCTCTAGATGTAGAGATGTTTTCTTTTTGGATGCACTACTCCGTAACTATTTATGTATATTTATTTTTCCTGTTTCAATATTGTACTTGGTGAAAATAAAGAAGCTTAGATCTGTTATGTTGGTTTAGAATTTTTAACATCTTTTCCACACCACAGTTTGGTCTTGTTTCCCTATGTGCGGTTTTACTTTCTCTAGATGTAGAGATGTTTTCTCTTTGGATGCACTATTGAGTCACTCTTTATGTATATTTATTTTTCCTGTTTCAATATTGTACTTGGTGAAAATAAAGAAGCTTAGATTTGTTATGTGTGTTTAGAATTTTTAACATTTTTTCCACATAACATACGTGGGTTTAGTTTCTATATTATTTTGAGGATTTATAAGAATGAAATTGGTCTGATTCTGACACTTTAAACTTTGTCAGAGTACAAGTAAAGTTTTATGTTTTGGTGGCTACATTTGCTGAAGGTCCTATGGACAAATTAAATGTACAAGACTGCTATAGAAATCAATAGTAGTGTATGGAAATTAACATGTATGATATTCTTTACTAATGAAAGGCTGTTGGTTATTGCTTATTCTTCTTTATGATCTGCAGTATCACAAATGCTTGGGTCATGGCTAAATGGAAAATTAGGCCAATGTATGTGGCTGTAATTTATTAAAAATTTAAAAGATGATGTTTAATATATGTATGTGTGTGTGTATATATATATATAATGATTTGTACATGTATTGCAGGTGAATCAATCGCTACAATTATTGTCACTCAAAAGCAGTCGGATCATTCAATCTACGCTCTACATAAGGTACCGGATTTGTAAAACAAGCAGTGGTCAGTCTCCAGGTGAATCACTTACCTTTATGCCTTAAAGACTTGTGAGGTTGATTATAGTAATAATTGAATTTCTCATTTGTAAAAGAACTTAAGAGCTATAAATTTCAATTTTCTATTTTGGAGGAAATCTGATTTATAAACTATAAATTTTGTTTCTTCGTTTAGGAAGAAAATCTGGTTAATGATTTTATCTCGAGGTTTCATTATGTTTCATCATTTATCTTATTTGGTTTCATTTCCTACGGCATAACTTGTATCACAGGGTGGGGAAGAGAAGTATCGAAAGGCATGGGCACAAATTTGCAAAATCAGTCGAAGGGGATATCAAAGAGTTTATCAATGCCTAGGAATTAAGATAGAGGAGAAGGTACTTATATATGTATTACAAGTTGCATGGAATACAAACAGGTTATGAAGACATTATAATATTTGCAATAAAACAAAATATCATGTTTTTGCCAACTAAACGTTTTGTAGCCAAAAAAAGGGAAGAAAAAAAAAAAACAAACAAACAAACCTTTGGCTACTAAAAGTTTTGTAGCCAAAAGAAAATCAAACATTTGGCTGCTAAATTTTTTGTAGCCAAAAGAAAAACAACCATTTGGCTACTAAATATTTTGTAGCCAAAAGAAAATCAAACATTTGGCTACTAAAAGTTTTGTAGTCAAAAGAAAATCAAACATTTGACAACTAAAATCTTTCGTAGCTAAAAATAAAAGTTGAAGAATAAAAAAAATACTTTTCCGACTAAAAATTTAGTAGCCAAAAATGTAAAGTTTAGGCGACTAAATTTTTAGTAGCCAAAAATATGGAAGTTTAGGCGACTAAATTTTTAGTAGCCAAAAGAAACACTATTTGCTGACTAAAAAAATTAGTAACTAAAAATTTTTCCGCGACTAAATTATTGGCTTTTGGCAACAAAAAAATTGGTTGGCAAAAATGTATTATTTAATTAATTTTCTAACTTATTGGCGACTAAATATTTGTAAAATATATTGATAGAGATAAATTGTATGTATTATTGATTGATATAATTTTATTGTGTATATTACAAATGGTGAGTGGCTCATTATATAGGAGAGCGTGAGTGTAGTAGGTGAGGAGTAGGTGAGGAGTAGGTGGTGGTAGGTGATGGTAAATTGGTGGTAGGTGATGGTAAATTTTAACAATATTTAGTCGACAAATGAGTACATTTGGCGACTAAATGAAGTTTAGTCGCCAATTAGATTTCCCAACTACTCTTCGGCGACTAATTTTCTGACCAAAAAATTTAGTCGCTAAAGACTATAGGTGACTAAAAAATGACTTTTGGCGATTAAAAATTTAGTCACCAAAAGTGAAAATTCTTGTAGTGAAAGAAGGTTTTTTTGTCTCTTATTTGGCTAAGGTGGATGACTAATTTTGTCATGAATTCTTTATTTCGTCGCTAAATAAATTTGTCATGAAAAAAAATATTGTCACATTTTATCACTATTACCCTCAATGTGTGACGAATTTTTTTTGACATTATTTAATCATTTTTCGTGATGAATTTGTTTTTGTCTCCATTGGTAGCTTTTTTGACAAAATTTTTTCGTCTTCATTTATATTAAACAAAATTATTTTGTCTGTACTTCTTATATTTATGAGAAAATACTTTTGTCTCTAATTTCTTCTTTTAATGACAAAATATTTTGTCACTAATTACTTACAAGTATGTTCCCAACAGAATGTATTGGAAACAAAAAAAATGGTCACAAATTTATCCTTTTTAATGACAAATTTTTTTTCGTCCCTAAGACCTCTTAGCGACGACACTTTGGCGACAAAATAGGTGACGAAAACTTTTTCGTCATAATTAGTTTGAGTGACGAAATGTGTACATTTTGAAATAAATTTGTTTCGTCTTTAAATCTCAAATTTGTTGTAGTGTAATTTCATCGCTTCTATCCTTTTGTCCAATTGTTTCCACTATTATCCCCACATAAGAAGGCATATATAATAATAAAAGACGAGGTGAGAGAGATGTAAGATGATGTTGAACATCCTAAACAGTCATTAACTCATTTAGGTTTAAAAAAAAGAAAGAAAGATATATCTACCATGATAAAGTAAGATCATTATTCGGCCCGTGGCCTACTGAAATTTTACTTAGATTGAGCTCGCACTCTAGGACAACCCAACCGGACCTAAATAAAGCTTAAGCTAAGTTTGGGATTAGGGTTTGAAGTCTGACCTAACCCGTAGCATATGAGTGTTGACTTGTTGGGTGGCCCATCAAGCCAACCTCGCGAGCTCCCTAAAAATTATGAAAAATATAGTGAAAAAAAAAAAGAAAAAAAAAAGGGTCATAACTCTCATCCCATTAAGTTAAGCTTGTAAGTCAGTCCATTGACTTGGCCAATTTAATAGAACTTGGGTCTAGGATTTTGACTACTAGATCGAGCAACCTGAGCCTATCAAAGAGATTGTTTCTTTAATCCAAAACACTTGTTTACATGTTATAATGAATTGGCAATAATTTTATTTATTTTTTGTTAGTATATCAAAAAAATAATAAATTTTTTTTAATGAATTGAGGAAAAAAAATACTTGCTTATCATTGGCTTTGTATATGAAGATCACCCTTTGTTATTTATAGCTCTCCAGTGGGTGGGGGTCCTAGTTTTTTGCAAGTGAAGATTGGTAGCCATTGTTGTGTACTTCTCTCTCTATCTCTCTTAAAGATTAGTCACTTAATTTTGTTAGTATAAATTATCTTTTCTTCTAATATAATTGTAAATCATATCATCAAATATATTAAGGTAGAGTTTTCTCTTCAAAACTTTAGAAAGATGCCATATGCCCATACGTCACTTTTAACTTATTATAATTTTACCAAGTGTCCTTATTATAATTAAAGAAAAAGAAATATTTATATATTTTAAGCATTTCATCTTCCACTTGCATTTTTTCTCTCATCTCCTTCTTTTCTCTTTTATTTATCTATGACTTTTTTTTATTCCGTCTATAAATGTTTTATTCTGTACCTACGTTTTTGAATTATTTCACTCTATATTTATGTTTATTAATTTTAATAGCATGTAGAATAAAATTCAATGTGTTTGGTTTAAATTTTTTGGATTAAGTTTTTTGAAAACTGAGTTTTTTTATTTTCATTTTTTTTTTTGTTTTAGTAAATATTTTTAAAATTTTAAATATTTTTTTTACTTTTTTAGATGCACCTTACTTAGATGTATCTAAGAAGTAAAAAATTGTGAAAAAATATTTTAAAAAATTAATAAATACATAAAAATATTTTAAAAATGTACTGAATTCTCATATTTTTTTTGTATTTTTGGTACTTAGTGAATTTTTAAAAGGTTTTTTTCACAAATTTTTTACTTTTTAGGTATATTTATGTTAGGCATGTCTAAAAAGTAAAAAAAAATGCTTAAAATATTAAAAAATTCAGTAAAAATAAAAATAAAAACACAGAAAACAAGAAAGTAGAATTTTTTGAAAAGTGTTTTTGAAAAACTGTAACCAAGCAAATTGAATGATTTTGAAATACTTTACAAAAGTACGATAAAATAAATTTAAAGGTTATTATATAATTAAAAAAAATTGACAATTATCTACCTATAGAAGTATATGAATAGGCCTAGCAAATTATGTAAATTTAAGTCGTTCCAATGCAAGTAAGCATGTAGATTAACTTAAAAAATGTCTATTTTTCATTAAACCCTTTAAGAAAAAAGTTGGTGTTAATGATTTTCATAGCAAATGCTCCATCCCCTCAATAATATTAATATTGTTGAATTAATGTTGTATAAGTATCACAACATTTAGACTTCTTTTTAATGTTGTAAATTATTTCCATTAAAAATATTTTTTGTATTTTTGATATATGACCATAAAATGTTAATAAATTATTTACAAAATTATATTTGGTAAGTTATTTATGAGACACTATATCATCTTTTAACTTATTTGAAAGCACTTTCTAACAAATATTCTCATGTTGTTTTCATCATGCTAAACAATCACTTATAATGAGACAATCTTTTTGAATAAATATTATTAAAGTTTCATCTATTTTAAAATCTTTGATTACGATCAAAATAAATTATTACATTTATATTAAAATGAATTTAATTTATAAAATCTATGTTAAAATCACCATGAGTTAAAACAAACTATCGAAATGCACTCATAAGATATAATATTATGATTATTATCACCCAAAATAGTAATAATAATAATAATAATAATAATAATAATAATAATAATAATAATAATAATATGATATTTGTGAAGGTCATAGCAAATCCATTTCTGTGATGAAGAACTATCTCAAGTTTGAGTTTGATTTCTCCATTCTTTTACCCTTTTTTTTTTATTGTCCAGAAATGTTTTGGGGAAAGAAAAATTCAACTTAATTACCATCCGAATCAAAATTAGGGGGAAAATTTTCCAATTATTTCTTAAATTTTGGAATATCTTTTCCAAAATTATTAGAATTCCAAACACAGCCTTATTTTGAAAATTTCTTGAAACCCTCATTCAACAAACAGAACCTAAAATGGATAGCAAAGATTTTTCTTTTCAAATATAATATGTTTAATCCAGAATTATTGTCTATACTTACTTTATCTGCATATATATTTTCAAGGGGTTAAAAGTACACATTATTTTAGTTAAAATAAATAGAACATTTGGCTTTATGAATTGGTAACATTTTAAATTAATATAGAATAATGTGTATCTACACAAACTAACAAAAAACAATAATACTTAAACCTTTTAGTAGATGCTTTGTTTTAACTCCAATAATATTTGTATTTTAGAGCTTGAAAAAAATAATAATACTTAATCCTTTAATAATATTTGGACATGGATGCTTTTAGTAGAATATTGCTAGTAAAATTTCAAGTAGATGTAGCATTATGAAGCTGCTTATGAAACAACCCAAAAAGATAGCAAATAAATAACAATAAAAGATAAGCAAAAAAAAAGAAGAAAAAGAAATAAAATAACATCTTTATTTATTAATTCAAATGGAGGAAAAAAAGCTGAACACGTACTAAAGAACCTAACCTAAAAAAATAAAATGCAAAAACAAAACTTAATCGTCTAATTTATTAATTATAACTAAATCCTAATCAAACACTTGATGTACTCAACCCATCATCATTATCATCATCAATGATCATCAAGCTTTAGAAGGTGGCGACTTGGCTTGACCAGCACAATGTTTACGCACAAGATGAAAGAACGGAATTCTAAAAACAAAAGGAGAGCAATCATCCTTAACATCCATAACAGCCTTGCAACAACCCGCACTTGCTTTCAATTTCCCATCAAAAAGCGACTCGATAATTTCGTGCACATACCCCTCTACCTCATGCACCGATTTCCAGCACTTAGCAACGGGTGCTGGAATTGGTGGGAAGGTATGAGCTGGCATGGGTGGGTGGGCCCTACCGCCCCACCTGTAAGGCGGTAGGGGCCACTTGGGTGGATGGGCCCATGGCCACGTAGGACGTGAGTAGGGGTAATGGTGCCACCATGGAATGAAAGGCCATTTTCGGGGCATTTTAGTACCATTATCATCATCAATGATCATCAAGCTTTAGAAGGTGGCGACTTGGCTTGACCAGCACAATGTTTACGCGCAAGATGAAAGAACGGAATTCTAAAAACAAAAGGAGAGCAATCATCCTTAACATCCATAACAGCCTTGCAACAACCCGCACTTGCTTTCAATTTCCCATCAAAAAGAGACTCGATAATTTCGTGCACATACCCTTCTACCTCATGCACCGATTTCCAGCACTTAGCAACGGGTGCTGGAATTGGTGGGAAGGTATGAGCTGGCATGGGTGGGTGGGCCCTACCACCCCACCTGTAAGGCGGTAGGGGCCACCTGGGTGGATGGGCCCATGGCCACGTAGGACGTGAGTAGGGGTAATGGTGCCACCATGGAATGAAAGGCCATTTTCGGGGCATTTTAGTACTGTCTTCCTCAAACTCAAATCTCTGATGATTTAAGGCAGAACCATGGCTAATCAACATGGCCATGCAAACGAGAAAGAAGACTAGCGTGGTTGAGATTTTCGACATGGTTCAAACACTTGAAAACTCTCTCTCTCTCACTGATGATTTTCTTTGATGTTGAAAATGAGAATTTGGGTGGGAATATATATAGGGTTGAGTTGATGAGTGGGTGAGTAGTTGGAATGGATAACAATTGAGATTTGATTGAGTGAGACATTTTCGAATTTAGATTTTTATGGGATGTGATTTGTTTTTGTTTTAATGAGTATCTTGTGAAGATGAATATTGTTGAGATTTTGGTTTATCTTTTTTGGGTTGAGGATGAATTTGTGTTGTAACAAAATAGCATTGGTTCTATTTGGTAATCAGTAACACAATAGCATTTGCTGAGGATAAATTTGTGTTGTAAATGTAATCAGTATTTTTTTTTTTAATAATTCAGGCAAATATTTTTTTTTTATTTTTTAGATACACCTAATTTAAATATGTTTAAAAAGTAAATGTTTGTGAATTTTTTTTTTAAATTCAAATAATACAAAAAGAAATGAAAATGTACTGATTTATTTTATTTTATTTTTTTGACATTTTTAATATTTAGTGAATTTTAAAATATTTTTTATACAAATTTTATATTTTTTAAAATTAAAATTAAGTGTATCAAAAAAATAAAACAAAAATGTCAAAAACATTTAAAAAGTTTATTATATATAAAAATATAAAAATTAAAAACTCAAAAAATATTTTTGAAAATTCTAAACGAACGGGGTGTTTATTTTTCTAAGGTTGAATCCCAAGAAATTAGTTTGCGAGGAAAAAGATGTTTTGATTCGATAAGGGCTCTTTAATGACAAACCGCTGTTTAGAGCTTAGTTTTAACATATAATATTTCAATATACGACGTTGAATAATGCTAAAAACATTAGTGTATGTGGCACAATTTTAAAATTTTGAGTCTTTATAATTTGTATAATAGGTAAGATTATAATTTTAAAATGATAATTTATTGATACACTAATTAGTATACCAATTGATACATGTAGTATCACTGTACAACATTAGAGAAGCAACGAGGCTTTTTTTTTTTTTTGGAATTTTTATTAATAAATCTCATTTAGAAGTGTTTTAATCCAAGAAGTACATAAAAGAATTTTTTCACCCACTTAGTCCCATGTATTTATACTTTTATTCCATAAAACCATTTTTCTTGATTTACATTATTTTCTTACACTCTTATACTCTTATATTTAATATTGATTAATGTTGGGGGAGGAGAGAGAAGGAAAAGCACCAAGATATAGAAAATTTCATACACAAATTAAATAATATTTGTGTTATTTTTTTATATTATTATATAATGTGAATATATTTTTAATTGACAACAAATTAAAAATAATGTAAACATTCTCTCTCATCTTATGTAAATATATTTTTAACTGACAACACATTAAAAATAATGTGAACATTCTATCTCATTTTCTTTAAAAAAAAAAAAAATTCTATCTCATTTGATGTGAAAGTTCACAACACCTTTTAGAAAAATTTTCTCTTATCTAATGTAGTAATGTGAACGTTTATAACATGTAAACCTTCTTATTTTTAATTGATAGCACATTAAAAATAATGTTAATTATATTTTTAATTAATAATACATTTTTATTCACAATATGTAGTGATGTGAATATTTACAACATGTGAACATTCTCTTTCATCTAATGTAATGATGCAAATGTTCACATTCGTATGTTTTAGTATGAAAATTCACACCATATAATTGACAACACAATGACAAAAATTCATTTAAAATTAATGTGAATATAATGATGTGAATATTCATTTCAATTACATAATGTGAATATTCACATCATGTAATTGACAACACAATGATAAAAATTCATTTCAAATTAATATGAATATAATGACAGTCAACATGCATAGAAACTATTAAAACATAATGACAATCAATATTAAATATCAACATTAATAGAGGACAAGAGAGATTGAGGGTATTTTGATCTTCTTACCTCAAATAAGATCTAATGGGATAGTCAGAAAGAATATGAGTTAGATGAAATAAAACTCTTAAAAATAGGATTTATCAAAAAAACTCCTCTTTTTTTTTCGTTGTACAAAAATATAATTAGTGAAGAGGGTCATTTACAAAGCATAAGCAGAACAAAGAGGATATCGCAATCCCAAGGGCAATGCTTGGGCCTGGTAACGTTACAAGATCAGAATGTTAAAACCCAGGCACGAGTTTGGGCCGAGCTAGTGTTCAACGGTCCAAACTGTGTGGGCCAAGCGTTTACTTGAACCAGAGAAGAACCACCAAGGGACCAAACATCAAGACCAAATGTGATTTTAAGCCCAACGAACCAAGTAATCCGAACCACGCAGCCCAAAGTACGAACTTGGACCGAGCGTAGCTAAGGAGGATGACCAACTTGAATCAGGGCGCCAAACCAACCGTAAGAGCATCCGATACAAACCAATCGTGCAAATTAACTCACGTCCAATATACGGAAGGAGCATTTGAGTTGCCACGAATAACGGAATTGCTTAACGGATTCTTTGCTCTTCCCATTGAGGAGCAACCTAACATTTCGACTAAGTGTCGGGCGGCAAACAAAGAAACTTGGTGAGCAAGTCGAACGGTCCTTATAAAAGGTAACTTGACTCTCCTTGAGAGGGATCGACCTCTTCACACTCTAAACTTACTCGTATACTCTACCTTTACCATATCAAATTCTGGTACTGACTTGACCGTCGAAGGAGTTTCTGACCAATCCCCGATCAGGCAGCCTAACCGTTCGTTTCTTGCGCAGGCCTTCACCCAACGATGCACCAGAGTTCGTCCATGAAGTTTCATTTTACTCTATTATGGAAATCAGTCCGCACATTTGGCGCCGTCTGTGGGAATCGTTCTCTGATTGCTTTGTGACGAACTCCGACGATGAGTATTGAAGGAACCTCGCAACCTGGGATTGGAGTGAAAACTCCAGCAACGGAGAGAACCAAAGACAAGGGTCTGGCCTTCCCTACCATAAATGATAACCTGATGGACCACGACAGCCCGACCCTCGATACGGCAGAGCGACGTCATGCCACCGCGTATCAGTCATCTCAACGGCTATTTGTTGAGAAGGACCACCGTGATCGTGTCATTGACTCGATGAGTCTGGAGATTGAGAAGCTACGTGCTCAACTGAGGAAGCAGATGGCACCTCAAGGTGAGCCAAGGAAGTTCTGAGGGGGACTATCGCAGCAACGGAGGCATACTCTTCCACCGCCCCCACGACGGGAACGGTCTAACTACGGTCCTGTTCGTGGTGAGCGTAGCCGGCCAATTCCAGTACATAGTGAGGAAGCCAGTAGTAGGATAGAGAATCTCCGAGAAGACCCTCGCAAGAGACAAAAGTCCATTAGTCATTATTCAGCAATCTCTTTGCCTCCGCGCTGTCGTAACAAGCGACCGCGTGACTTGAGAACATGGTTGAACGACAACCGAGAAGATAACCGACGGTCGAACAAAGTAGCAGAGCGGCGATTAGAAAGGGAAAAAGAGCATCTAGATCGGTCTGTTCATCAGATAGAGCGTCCGTGCTCTGGGCCGACTAGTCTCTTCCCCCCTTTGCCCTGAGATTGAAGCGGTGGAAGCTCCTCATAAGTACAGTCCACCGAAATTCATCCTCTATGATGGGAAGTCAGACCCCCTAACTCATATCAGCCACTACCGCCAAATGATGTCCCTTTGGAATCAGAACGATGCGTTCATGTGCAAGGTTTTTGCCTCTAGCCTTGGTGAGCACGGCCTCCAGTGGTATGACAAGCTTCCTCCTCAATCAATCTATGATTGGGCTCAGCTCTCTGAGGCCTTCCTCGCACAGTTTGTTTCTAATAGCTGAATCCCGAAGGGGTTGGACACCTTGTTCAATATTCGAAAAGATAAAAAGGAGTCTTTGCGCGAATACGCTCGACTGTATTGGGAGGCATATGGCGATTTGGAAGAAGATGTTTGTAGTGAGCCGTTGGTAGCCCTATACTTCAAACAAGGCCTCCCCCCTTCACATAAGCTCAGGTAGTCATTGACGAAACGTCCTGCCTCTGATTTGAAAGAGCTAAGGGGTCGAATAGAGGAGTGAACCCGTGTGGAAGATGACACAGCCTCTGTTCAAGTGTCAGTTGCCGATGAGGGAGTTAAGGCCTCCTAGAAACATAGGGCCGAACAGCCTATGAGGGAGGACCAAAGAAGGAGGTATGGCCAAAATAAGCAACTAACCATGAAAATTGAAGAGGAAAGGAGTAGATCCTATGAAGCCATAACCACTGTGTTCACGGAGCCAATTTACAGGCTCTTGGAAAAAATCAAGGGAGAACCCTACTTCGTTTGGCCTTCTAAGATGATGGAGGACCCTGCTCGGCGCAATCAGGAGTGGCGGTGCACCTATCATCGTGAGAAGGGGCATAAGACGCAGAACTGCAGAGACCTTAAGAGGCATCTTGAAGACTTGGTCACTGTCGGCCATCTCCAACAATGGATTGATGTGGAGAAGACAAGGGCAAAACAGGGACAACCCCTAGCCCCTCCACCAGAAGACCAAGCCCCAAGGCTAGTGATCAACGTCATCCATGGGATGACCGACCCCCAAAGGGAGAATGCCCTTCGTGGCGAGATTCAGAGAGCCACGCACTTGCAACAAGTCATGTCAGTAAGACCATTGCTCAAGAAGTCCAGAACGGAAGGAAATTCCTCTTAGTTCGACATTGTGTTCTCCGAAAAGGATTTGGACGGGATCCAATATCCTCACACTGATGCCTTGATCGTCACCGTCGGTGTGGCGAACAAATTTGATGTGAAACGAGTCCTAATTGATCAAGGGAGCGCCGCTAACATTATGTATTATGACCTTTTCAAAAAGCTGGGTCTTGATGAGCAACACTTAATCCCCGCAATCTCCCCTCTAGTCGACTTCAATGGACAGACAGAGTGGTCGCTCGGCCGAATCACCTTGTCCGTCACAGCAAAGTCATAAGTGGTCCCTGTCGACTTCTTCGTGATTAATACTCCATCTCCTTACAATGCAATCCTTGGCTGACCTTGGATTCATACAATAGAGGCGGTGCCATCCACTTACCACCAGGTAGTCCGTTTCCCAACAAAGAATGGGGTGGAGGAGATGAGGGGTGACCAAGTAGCGGCAAAACACTGCTTCATCGCTGCTATGAAGTCTAAACAAGCATGCAAGGAAGTCCAAATGGTCGAACTGCCTGATCAGCCTGTACTAGAAGACATTGGTAGACTACCAATAGAGAAGATGGTGGAGGATCTCGAAACAATCTTAGTGGATGGAGAAGATCCAGACAAGTTCTTTCTGTTCGGCACTTCGTTTCTCGCCGAAGAGAATGAGCAATTGCTAGCTCTCCTCCGCAAGAATATCGAAGTGTTTGCCTGGTTTGCTTACGAGACCCTTGGGTTAGACCCAGCCTTTGCATGTTACAAACTCAACGTCCAACCAGCAACTCGGCCCGTGGTCCAAAAGAGCAGACGATCATCCGCAGAACATACGGAAGCGGTCATCCAAGAGGTAAACAAGCTTCTGGCAGCAGGGGTCATTCGGGAGGTACAATATCCGAAATGGTTGTCTAACACCGTTATGGTGAAGAAAAAGAATGAAAAATGGAGGGTATGCATCGACTTCACTGGCCTCAACAAAGCTTGTCCTAAGGACAGCTTTCCTCTCCCACGAATAGACCAACTGGTGGACGCAACAGCTGGATATGAACGAATGAGCTTCCTGGATGCTTACAATGGCTATCATCAAATCCCTTTGTTTGGCCTTGACCAGGAGAAGACAGCATTCATTAGCCCAAGGGGCACCTACTGCTACAAAGTGATGCCTTTTGGCCTGAAGAACGCCGGTGCGACCTATCAACGGATGGTCACTAAAATGTTCAAGAACCAACTAAACAAGACTATGGAGGCCTATATAGATGACATGGTGGTCAAAAGCAAATTGGCCAAACATCATCTGAGAGACTTAGAGGAAGTGTTCCAAATCCTGAAGACCTACAAGGTTCGTTTGAACGCCTCAAAATGTGCATTCGGGGTAAGTTCAGGGAAGTTCTTGGGATATATGGTGACCAGACAAGGCATCGAAGTCAATCCCGACCAGATCAAAGCCCTCTAAGACATTGAGGCACCTAGGAAAGCTAGGGAACTCCAAAAGCTCACTGGTATGGCCGCAACATTGAATCGTTTCATTAGTCGGTCTTCCGATCGAATGAGACCCTTCTTCCAACTCCTAAGGAAGAAGGCAAACTTCGAATGGGGTGACCAATGCTCCGAAGCACTCACCGAGTTGAAGAAGTATCTTTCTTCTCCTCCTCTTTTGTCTACTCCAGTCCCTAACGAAGAGCTCTTTCTTTACTTGGCTGTCTCCGATTACGCTGTGAGTGTAGTCTTGATTAGAGAGGAAGGGAAGAAACAAAAGCCAGTATACTACGTTAGCAAAACCCTCTTGGATGCCAAAACCAGATACCTACCTCTAGAGAAGCTGGCATACGCCCTACTGATAGCCTCCAAGAAGCTTGCTCACTACTTCCAAGGACACACTATCAATGTCCTCACAGAGTACCCTCTAAAGTCTGTGTTCAGCCGAGCTGATTTCTCGGGGCAAACAACGAAGTGGGCAGTATAATTGGATGAGTTTGACATTAAATTCCAGCCATGGATTGCTATCAAAGCTCAAGTGTTAGCAGACTTCGTAGCAGAATTCACTCCCGGACTGACCGGCCCCTCTGAAGGGAGCTCGGCCTTAGCAACCGGAATCCATAACACTTATCAAACCCCCACCGAGGCATGAAAACTTTTCATTGGAGACGTTTGGCAGTTGTTCGTTGATGAATCCTCCAACCAAAAGGGTTTTGGAGCTGGAATGGTCCTTATTTCACGAGGGGTTTGTTTGGGAGCAAGCCGTCAGACTGGGATGGAAGGTTTCCAACAACGAAGCTAAGTACGAGGCTCTGCTAGCTGGCCTATGCAGCACTGAACACTTTAATGCAGAGGAGTTGCTCGTTTATAGCGACTCCCAACTTGTGGTGAACCAATTGACTGGAGTATACGAAACTCGCGATGACCGGATGACATCCTATGCAGAACAAGCCAAGCACCTGATTCGCAAGTTTCAAGCTATCAGGGTTGTGAAAATTGGCCGTGATGGAAATAGCCACGCCGATGTTTTGGCCTGTCTTGGCTTTTCGGTGGACTCCAGAAATTGTCGCAAGATATGGGTTGAATTTGTTCCTCAACCGACTGTCGATCCACCCAGCTCGGTCCTCTATACTGACCTCGGTCCGAGCTCGATGGACCCACTCCTTGCCTTCTTAAAAAATGGTGCCCTCTCAGATGACAAGAAAGAGGCACATAAAACAAGGCACCGAGCTGCGCGATTTTGGGTCTCACCTTCGGACAAGCTCTACAAAAAGTCTTACCTTGGTCCGTATCTTCTTTGTGTTCACCCCAATCTTGTGGAGAACTTTCTTTATGAAATCCACGAGGGGATCTGTGGTAATCACATTAGAGGTCGGTCCTTGGCACACAGAGCCCTCACTCATGGATACTAGTGGCCGCGTATGCAGAAAGATGCCCAACAGTATGTCCAAAAATGCGATAAGTGCCAAAGGTTTGCCCTACTCATTCATCAACCAGCCAAGTACCTAACTCCCCTCACCAGTCCATGGCCATTTTCACAGTGGGGTCTAGACATCGTTGGACCTCTAGCAAGGGGTACTGCTAACAAAAGGTTCTTCGTTGCTACCACTGACTATTTCACTAAGTGGGTAAAGATTGAAGCCTTAGCAAACATAAAGGAAGCTAACATGAAAAGGTTTCTTTGGAGGAGTGTCATTACTAGGTTTGGCACTCCAAGGGCCCTACTATCCGACAATGGCACCCAATTTGATGGGAAGGTTTTTAGAAAGTTCTACTCTGACTTAAAAATTGAGTTTAGAAATTCTACTCTAGTCTACCCTCAAGGCAATGGTCAAGCTGAAGCGTCTAATAAGACGGTCATCAATGGGATGAAGAAGCGGTTGGAGAAGGCCAAAGGCAAATGGGTAGAAGAACTACCAAATGTTTTATGGTCATACAGGACTACACCAAGGCGATCAACATGAGAGACGCCCCTACTCCCTCACTTATGGAATGGAGGCTATCATCCTCTTGGAGGTCGGCTTTCCCACAATTCGGTTTGAAATCTTCGAACCAGCAAACAATGATGAGGCCATCGCTCAAGCTCTAGACCTAGCAGAGGAACGCAGAGAGGCCGCCCTCATACGCTTGGCAGCCTATCAACAACAACTTACCAGAAGCTTCAATAAGAATGAGCTTGTCAGACAATTTATACCTGGTGACCTGGTACTAAGGAAGGTCGTGGATCATAAAAAGATCCCTGGAGAAGGGAAGCTCGGACCCAACTGGGAAGGGCCGTACAAAGTCACATCTGCTTTGGGCAACGGAGCTTACTATTTGGCCGACCTAGATGGCAAGTCCATTCCTCGTCCTTGGAATGTTGCCAATTTGAAGAAATACTATCAGTGATATTGTGACTTGAATATCTATCAAATGTAATTCTCATTTTATGAGTATCAATGAAATCAACTTTTCTTTACAAATTGTGTTCTTTTTCATATGTGTCGTGCATATTTTCGCTCAGTAATTGAGCAAGATTGGGTTACGGGTCTTAACCTATGCCCTAGCCCGAAATCTCGGCCTCTGGTCGGAGAAGGGCACCAAGTGGTATTGCTTGGTGGAATTTGTACCAAGCATCGTTACTTGAAAGCATGATCCATGGTAACAACTCGCGCTCACTGGAGAGTCGAGATACGCTCATTGATGAGCTAAACTTGAACAAATCAACTAAAGATCAAGCAACAACGTGTTTGGTCAAACTCAGCATATTTTAGTTATTTATTTATTTTCTAAAATTTTGTCTAAGGTAGGAAGCCTGGTCCATCCAAAGAGACGGTTCGTTCGGTTTCAAAGCCTCTACTCGGCCGAAGAGCGTACAAAGATTTCTTAAAAACAATAAGCATGGTCTGTCCGAAGAGACGATCTATTCAGCCTTGGAGCATTTGCTCGGCCGGAGGGCATACAAAGCTCTCTTAAAGGCAGGAAGCCTGGTCTGTCTGAACATACGATCTGTTTGGTCTCGGAGCCTCTGCTCGGCCGAAGGGCATACAAAGCTCTCTTAAAGGCAAGATGCCTGGTCTATTTGAACAGACGGTCCGTTCGGCCTCAAAGCATTTGCTCGGCCAGGGGCATGCAAAGTTTTTGAAAAAGCAAGAAGCATGGTCTATCCGAAGAGGCAATCTATTCAATCTTGGAGCCTTTGCTCGGTCGGAAGGCATACAAAGCTCTCTTAAAGGCAGGAAGCCTAGTCTGTCCGAACAGATGGTCTGTTCGGTCTCGGAGCCTCTGCTCGACCGAAGGGCATACAAAGCTCTCTTAAAGGCAAGATGCCTAGTCTATCCGAACAGACGGTCCGTTAGACCTCAGAGCATTTACTCGGCCGGGGGCACGCAAAGTTTTTTGAAAAAGCAAGCATGGTCTGTCCGAACAGACGGTCCACTCAGCCTCGGAGCCTCTATTCTGCAGGGAAGCATACAATACTCATGAAAAACAAAGATGAAAAGCAAAGAATTCGTTAAGCAATTCCGTTATTCATGGAAAATCAAATGCTCCTTCCGTATATTGGACGTGAGTCAATTTGCACGATTGGTTCGTACCGGATGCTCTTACGGTTAGTTCAGCGCCCTGATTCAAGTTGGTCAGCCTCCTTAGCTACTCTCGGCCCAGGTTCGTACTTTGGGCTGCGTGGTTCGGATTACTTGGCCCGTTGGGCTTAAAATCACATTTGGTCTTCATGTTTGGTCCCTTGGTGGTTCTTCTCTGGTTCAAGTAAACGCTTGGCCCACACGGTTTGGATGGTTGAACACTAGCTCGGCCCAAACTCGTGCCTGGGTTTTAACGTTCTGATCATGTAGCGTTACCAGGCCCAAGCATTGCCCTTGGGCTTGCGGTATCCTCTTTGTTCTGCTTATGCTTTGTAAATGACCCTTTTCATTTGCCCCAACTAAGGTAGCAGGCCAATAGCATAGCTCACACTCGAAGACTTCAAGCACGAGCTAGGGGGCAAATGAAGAGGGTCATTTACAAAGCATAAGCAGAACAAAGAGGATACCGCAATCCCAAGGGCAATGCTTGGGCCTGGTAACGTTACAGGATCAGAACGTTAAAACCCAGGCACGAGTTTGGGCCGAGCTAGTGTTCAACGGTCCAAACTGTGTGGGACAAGCGTTTACTTGAACCAAAGAAGAACCACCAAGAGACCAAACATCAAGACTAAATGTGATTTTAAGCCCAATGGACCAAGTAATCTGAACCACGCAGCCCAAAGTACAAACCTGGGCCGAGCGTAGCTAAGGAGGATGACCAACTTGAATCAGGGCGCTAAACCAACCGTAAGAGCATCCGGTACGAACCAATCGTGCAAATTAACTCACGTCCAATATACGGAAGGAGCATTTGATTTGCCACGAATAACGGAATTGCTTAACGGATTCTTTACTCTTCCCATTGAGGAGCAACCTAACATTTCGGCTAAGTGTCAGGTGGCAAACAAAGAAACTTGGTGAGCAAGTCAAACGGTCCTTATAAAAGGTAACTTAAATCTCCTTGAGAGGGATCGACCTCTTCACACTCTAAACTTACTCGTATACTCTACCTTCACCATACCAAATTCTGGAACTAACTTGACCGTCGGAGGGATTTCTGACCAATCCCCGGTCGGGTAGCCTAACTGTTCGTTTCTTGCGCAGGCCTTCACCTAACGGTGCACCAGAGTTCGTCCATGAAGTTTCATTTTACTCTATTGCGGAAATCAGTCCGCACAATTAGTTTGGAAGATAAATATTAAAATAATTATTGTAATAGTTAATTAGTTGGAGGGTGTAAAATAGATTAAGGCTAGTTATCATAATCAATAAACCTGTTTTAAAGACTATTGGAGATAAATTAATAAATCACTAAAATTTTAAAAACAATAATACTTAATTTAAATTTTAAAATCTCTGTCCTTTTTGAATTTGAAACAAATAATATTAATGTAACATTTTTTTAAATTATTAATCATGAAATAAACAACTTTATTTTAGTCTATATAATTCAAAAGATTTGTTTTTTTTGTCCCCTTATCACAATTCACTATCATGACTTGAGATTTTTAAAAGAAAATTTATACACACAATATGAACAATACATACCACCTCATGCTTATGTTGTACTTTTGGTGGGACTAGGTGTATTGTTCACATATGTGAATAAATTTACACTCAAGATTTTCATAACTCAATATTTTTACATAATTCAATAATTGTGACTAAATATAAACCATAAAAAAATTAATTTTATGATAGATGGGTTTCTCTCCAATCCACTAATTGGATAGGAAGGTATAGTTTAGTGCTTTGAGAACCTATTTCGAGTTCGCTTCGGTGGTTTGAACTATTCAAATTTTAATGTATCTTAAGTAGATTATTCATATAAAAAAAGAGATTAATCAAATATCGATAACCATATGTTTGGATCATAATTTTTATAATTAAAAAAAATTAACAATCTATTCTTAATGTCATATTTTTTATTATTCAAACATATAATTATGGATATTTGACCAACCTAGTTTTGTTTTTGCATGAATAATATACTGCAGAGGCACTAAAATCTAAATCTGAAATATTCGAATTACAATGACAAACCTGAAATTGGCCTATACAAAACTAAACTAGACCCTCCAGTCTAATTAATAGATTGGAAGGAAATCTTCTCTTTTCAGAATAGGAGACTTGGGTCATAAGTACAATTTCAAAACTTTTCAGGTAATAACCTTAAACTCTATTTTGTTTTTAAGCGAAAAAGACAACACAATTTGAAAGATCATATTATCTCTTTTTATTTGTCTATTTATTTACTGTTCACTTATCTATCCACGTCACCTATATGTTCATATCACAAATCTATCTATGTGTTATCTATTTATTTGTCTATGTGCCACCTATTTATTCACCTAATTAATCTGCTTATTTATTCATATCATCACCACTACCACCAATCACCGCCAACCACCTCCGACAACTTTTCTAATCAATTTTTCAACGACTATTTCAATTATTTAGCCGATGATGGTCTGGCCACAGTAGAGTAAATTAAACCCCAAAAAATCTTCATAGTAATAAAGGTTATTTACACAAAGACCTCATAAATTACTGAAAAGTATCACTTTGATTTCTAAATTATAAAAGCGTACAAATGGACCTTTTAAACTATTAGCACGTTTCACTTTGATCCCTATAATTTAGAGGGTCCATTTGTACGCTTTTAAATTTTAGGAGACAAAGTGATAATTTTCAATAGTTTAGGGAGTCTATTTATATGTTTTTATAATTTAAGGAATTAAAAAAATATTTTTTAATAATTTAAGAAATCTGTATGTAAATAACCCAAATAATAATTTATTAACCATGTTCTTATCACCGAAAGATCAATCATTTCATATCCCAAAAATGATCGAGAATTCTAATTTTAAAGCTGGTAAGCCTTATAATTCTCTAATGATTTTCTATGCATACATGCCCAATTGTGACTAACAAATTGCAGTTGGACTGCAGGAACCCAAACACTCAAATATTACAGAATTATGCAAAGTTGTTCTCAATTGACCGCATAGCGCAGTGGATTAGCGCGTTTGACTTCGGATCAAAAGGTCGTGGGTTCGACTCCCACTGTGGTCGATTAATTTGTTTTAGTTTCTTCTTTTTATATTGGAACTCTTTCATTTTTCTTTTTCTTCTCCTTTATTTTTTTTCTCTCTTCTTTTTATGTTGGAACTCTCTTTCATTTTTTCTTTTTCTTCTCTTCTTTTATTTAATTTTTATTTTTTTCTTATTTTATTTATTGGAACTTGATTTTTATATTTTTTAGGTGCAATTTCATTTTCCTGTTTCCTTTTCTTCTTCTTTTTTTTTTATATTTTTTTTATGCAACTTCATTTTTTTTTGGGTATATTGGAACTGCATTTCATTTTTTTATTTTTATTTTTCGTCTCTTTTATTATTGGAACTTGATTTCATTCTTTTTTTAATTTTTCTTTCTTTTTTATATGTTTTTTTTTTCTTTTTCTTTTTCTTCTTTGTTTTTTTATTCAAATTCTTCTTTTTTAATTGTAAATTAGAACTTCACAAAACTAAATTAAAGGGAACACAATTCTGGAATATCTAGTCCCTGTTGTATCATCATACAATTGAACTGCAATACATTGATGAAGATTGTGAAAAATGTGCAATCCATCAACTATACAAAACCTTGACTTGTTAGAATGTCAGCACATCTACTAGTCGCACAATAAATATGCTTAATTGTTTGTGCCCAGAGACCCAGAGACGACCCAAGAGATACTTTGGGCTTGTCTGGTTTGAGTTTTAGAAAAAAAATTTCAAAAAATTGTTTGGTTTGAGATTTTTCTCAAAAAATTTTCAAAATTACTTCTTTCTCTTATACATCAATCAATCACTTTTTCTCTCTCCTCTCTCCTTCTCAATCACTTTTTCTCTTACACACATCTACTCAATTCTTCCAAAATATTAAATCATTCCAAACTCTCACAAAAATTTTTTCTCTCAAAATATACAACCAAACAAACTAAAAAAATTTCAAAAACAACTCTCCCAAAAATAAACCAAACAAGCCCTTTAATATTTCAGTGACGCTCTTGTCAAGAGCCAAACTAAGTGTTAGAACTATGGGACACCAGAAATCAATCACACACAATAACACAAGAGATTTACGTGGTTCGGCAATTGTCTACGTCCACGGGAGAGATATCCACTATAGAATTATCCCGGAGGGAGATTACAGAAAGGAATTAAAAAAATATTTTTTAATAATTTAAGAAATCTGTATGTAAATAACCCAAATAATAATTTATTAACCATGTTCTTATCACCGAAAGATCAATCATTTCATATCCCAAAAATGATCGAGAATTCTAATTTTAAAGCTGGTAAGCCTTATAATTCTCTAATGATTTTCTATGCATACATGCCCAATTGTGACTAACAAATTGCAGTTGGACTGCAGGAACCCAAACACTCAAATATTACAGAATTATGCAAAGTTGTTCTCAATTGACCGCATAGCGCAGTGGATTAGCGCGTTTGACTTCGGATCAAAAGGTCGTGGGTTCGACTCCCACTGTGGTCGATTAATTTGTTTTAGTTTCTTCTTTTTATATTGGAACTCTTTCATTTTTCTTTTTCTTCTCCTTTATTTTTTTTCTCTCTTCTTTTTATGTTGGAACTCTCTTTCATTTTTTCTTTTTCTTCTCTTCTTTTATTTAATTTTTATTTTTTTCTTATTTTATTTATTGGAACTTGATTTTTATATTTTTTAGGTGCAATTTCATTTTCCTGTTTCCTTTTCTTCTTCTTTTTTTTTTATATTTTTTTTATGCAACTTCATTTTTTTTTGGGTATATTGGAACTGCATTTCATTTTTTTATTTTTATTTTTCGTCTCTTTTATTATTGGAACTTGATTTCATTCTTTTTTTAATTTTTCTTTCTTTTTTATATGTTTTTTTTTTCTTTTTCTTTTTCTTCTTTGTTTTTTTATTCAAATTCTTCTTTTTTAATTGTAAATTAGAACTTCACAAAACTAAATTAACGGGAACACAATTCTGGAATATCTAGTCCCTGTTGTATCATCATACAATTGAACTGCAATGCATTGATGAAGATTGTGAAAAATGTGCAATCTATCAACTATGCAAAACCTTGACTTGTTAGAATGTCACCACATCTCCTAGCCGCACAATAAATATGCTTAATTGTTTGTGCCCAGAGACGACCCAAGAGATACTTTGGGCTTGTCTGGTTTGAGTTTTAGAAAAAAATTTCAAAAAATTATTTGGTTTGAGATTTTTCTCAAAAAATTTTTAAAATCACTTTTCTCTCTTACACATCAATCAATCACTTTTTATCTTTCCTCTCTCTTTCTCAATCACTTTTTCTCTTACACACATCTACTCAATTATTTTAAAATATCACATCATCCCAAACTCCCACAAAAATTTTTTCTCTCAAAATATACAATCAAACAAACCAAAAAAATTTCAAAAACAACTCTCCCAAAAACAAACCAAACAAGCCCTTTAATATTTCAGTGACGCTCTTGTCAAGAGCCAAACTAAGTGTTAGGACTATGGGACACCAGAAATCAATCACACACAATAACACAAGAGATTTACGTGGTTAGGCAATTGTCTACGTCCACGGGAGAGATATCCACTATAAAATTATCCCGTAGAGAGATTACAGAACTCACACCTCACAACTCTCTCTATAGCACTCTCACTCACAGATTATACCCTATGTGTTTGCTTTCCAGCTCTGTGTATCACTCCCATATCCAACCTCTCCTCACTCATCTCAATTTATAACAAGAGATGAGAAGTGGGTTTGATGACAACAATGAGTGGGCTTGGTTGTGCCACCCTCACTATCTACCTTTGGTGAGTTGGTATTGCCCCCACCAACTTCATTTACCACATGATGCCACCTACACCATGTAGATGGTGGGCTCCTTTACCATGTGGGTAGTAGATGGAGCTAGCAATTCTCCCCCTTCACCCCCACATGGATAATTGACTTCTTACTTGAAGTCCATCTCGGTTAGATTCTTACAAACTTCTAGTTTGTCTCTGGTGACACCCTTGGTCATCATGTCAACAGGATTTTTATCCGTGTGAATCTTCACTAGCTTCATCAGTTGCTTTTCCATCCCTTCTCGTATCCAATGATACCGGACATCAATGTGTTTTGTACGTGAATGGTACATGGAATTCTTGCTCAGATCAATTGCACTTTGACTATCACAATGTACCTTGTACTCTTCTTGCTGTAGACCCAATTCTTGGAGAAACTGCTTTAATCACAACATTTCCTTTCCAGCATCTGCGACAGCAATGTACTCTACCTCTGTTGTAGATAAAGCAACACACTTTTGTAGTTTGGACTGCCATGAAGCAGTCTGTTGCAATTAGAACTTTGAACTGAAAATTGAAAGCCTTAAAGGCGCCAGAAACCAAAACCGACTTTATATTTGTATTTAGTATGATTTTTAGAGCCTATTGTGAAATTTGGAAGAAAAAAAAATGATTCGTAATGGATTAATTAGGTTAATTAGCATAAATCCTAGATTAAGCTAACCCAAGTTAAGTTATCCTAAGTTATATGTATAGTAAGGTTTTATTTAAGTCTTGAGATCACCCTTATTAACAAACTCTTGCTAGAGAGAGAGAGAAAGCTCCAAGAATTGAGAAGAGAACACTACAACAAAAAACACATTTGGCGACCCACAAATTTCGTCGCCAAAAGTACTTTAATTAGCATAAATCCTAGATTAAGCTAACCCAAGTTAAGTTATCCTAAGTTATATGTATAGTAAGGTTTTATTTAAGTCTTGAGATCACCCTTATTAACAAACTCTTGCTAGAGAGAGAGAGAGAGCTCCAAGAATTGAGAAGAGAAGCTAAAGATTTGAGGGAGATTTAAGGAGAAAACTCAAGAATTGGGTTAAGGTATGTAAAACTCAACTAGAACTCTTGGATTAACTCATCTTTTGTTTGAAATCAAGAATTAATTTGAATGTTTAAAACCTAAATGAGTTAGGGTTTTGAGTTGAGGGTTTGTTTGAACTAGATTCAAGAAATTGAGCTTTGATCTCTTTAACTTTGTTTGATTTGAGTTCAATCCTGTGAATACCTCATGAAATGAGCTCTAGATTGTTCATACAACAAAGATTTGTGTAAGGATCATTCATGTATGCCTTACATTTTGGACATTTATCCAACCTTGTATTTTCCTTCCAATAGAGTACACAATCATTTGCATAAGCATCAATTAATTCATATGACAAGCCTAAATCACTAAGTATTTTCTTAGCTTCATAAAATGACTTTGGAACGAAATTATCTTTTGGTAAAAGTTTTGTTAAAAACTCCAACAGTGTGTCAACCGACTTATTGCTCCAATGGTTTGTTACCTTCATATTAAGCAGCCCGATGACAAACTTCAACAGGGTGTAATTTGTGCAACCTAAGTACACCTCATGTTTGGCATCATTCAATAGTTTATCAAGCGTCTATACTTCCTCATTTTGGGGTGCATCGTTGGGTTCTCCTCTTATTCGATCTTCCACTAAGGCATCAATACCACCTCAAACCTCATCTTCATCAATTGCCATTTCATGGTGAGCCTTATTTGATACACGAAGTTCACCGTGCTCATGCCAAATAGTGTATGTTTGCATAATCCCATATTGAAGCAAATGAATTTGCACATTTCAAAGATTTTGGGAATAACAGTTCACTCAGTTCAAACATGGACACGAAATTTTACTTTCCTAGTCAACAACTGCTATTGCAAATTTAATAAATGATGTCACCCCATCAATAAATGGCTGACTCATCCTTCCATCAGGTGTCTTACCCAATGCAATCCAATTCTTGTCCATGTCTGATCACAAATGAAAGATCAAGTTTTTTTATGTCATAAAACGCATCATGTGTACTATTAACCTATTCTATTTAGGAATGCACAATGTGTATCATAGAAAGAAAATCATATTACGTTGTCTATCTCTAATCTTTCCTTAGTTCTCCAAGTATATAGCATATGTGTTGGACTTTTCAAAGAATTTTTTTATGCTTGTTTTTAATGCATTAAAGTGCTATTATGAGGGTAAGACTTGGGAGAAATTAATAAATGCTAAGATTTTTTTTTAAATCAAAAAATCAGAAAATTTAGATTGGGAGATTGGATTATGGGTATTGGGGACATTATCATTCAGACTACAAGCTGGTTCTCAAAGATGTGAGGCATGTTCCAAATTTACACCTCAATCTTATCTCTGGATTACCAGTTGTATCACCAGTTTTAGTTAGGCACTTGAGTCTGCTGAAAAAGTTAGCTATTTGTTACTTTGAGATTCTGGCAAGCACTAAGAGAGAGAGTGAGTGAGAGAGAGAGAGAGAGAGAGAGAGAGAGGAGGACTAAAAGATGCGAGAGAGAGAGGAGGTGGTGGTAGAGAATTGTGGTTGGTCAAAACACAAGTGTGTGCCTATTAAAGAGAAAAGAAGAGAAACACTCATTTATATATAGGGAGCAAGAAATCTAAGTATTAGAGCATTCATAATGGATGTGTTATTGAGTGTGTTAGTGTTAGTCGCCAAAATTTAGGAGAGACACAATAATTTTTAGATTCACAATGGAAGTGTTAAGAAATGTGTTAGTGGAGTGTGTTAGTGTCAGCTGCTAACTTCTTTGTTAACTGTGGCTAGTGTTTTAGCCAACGAGAGAGAGGAAGGACGTGGGAAAGTGTGAGAATTGTGTGCCTGGGGAAGTCCTCATAGACATCTGGTTGGAAGTTCCCTCGGACATCCCGCCGGAAGTCCACCCCAGACGTTTGGATAGAAATTGAAAAGGGGGAAAAAAAAATGAGAATAATTTTAATGAAATATAAGTTAAATATTTTCTAATTTTTTTATTTTTTATTTAAAAAAAATCTTAGCATTTATTAATTTGGTCAAAATCCCCTGATCAACATTTATTAAATTTTTTTAATTCACATGTCTTTTCACATGCCTGCATTTATTGATTTGGTCAAAATCTCCTAATCAGCATGTAAAATCCCATCATACAAATAATTATAGATACAATCCATATATAGTTACTGTAGTACAATTTTCAACTTCTTTCATATACTATGGTTAGTGATAAGATTGTTAAATTATTTTTATAAAAAATCTTAAAAAATATAATTTATATATTAAAAAAATCTAAAATAAATATAAAATATCTATAATTATTCTATGCATAGCATAAGTGATAAACTAGGATATATATAAGGAGAATTTCGAAAAAAATATTAAAGTCAGTCAACTTTCAATTTTACTTCTCATGTTATTTGGAAAGATAGAAATTATGTGACTGAATATTTTTTTATAAAAATGTACGATAATAATAGAGGCTTTTAAGGCGATACGTCAGCGTCAATGATTTAAACTGCCCAAATCACAATAAATTAACTAATTTAATATTACTTTAAACATTGCCCAAATCACAATGAATCTTAATTTTCTTACCAAGAGCATTCGCATCAGTTTCAATAAATTTTAAGTTAAATTATAATTCAAAATTTATTTTTATTATTTTAGTTAGTCGTCTTTTTAGTATTTACTATATCAAACTCTCTATTCTAACTCAATCTTATTAAAATATTAATTTCTCATTGTACTTGTTAATCTCTATTTTTTTATTAAATTGATGAGGTATCATCCAAACAATTCTTAAAAAATAAATAAAATAAATAAATAAAATTTCCGTTGATCGGATGACCGGCCGGTCGACCGATTAAATTAATTTTCGGCATTTTTTCTTTTTCTGCTACAAGTACTTATGAGACATCCAGGAAGACATCCGGTTTAAAGATTTTGGCCTAGTTTTACTCTAGAAAATATAATAAAAAATCATATAGCTAATGAATAGTGCCTCAACAAAGTTGTTGAGGTACTATAATAAATTTAATAAAAAATAAATTTATAAAAAATTTATTGAGCCTGATAGGGAAATAATTTTGTGATTTACTAATTATATTTTACGTTTTTGTTATTTTGTCATCACCAAATTTCGTCACAATAGCCTAGATTTCTTGTAGTGCTTTGGCTACAAAATAGAAGAAAATAAAGTTTAATTTATATTTGTTTGGCCACTAATGTAGGATTCGTTTGAAAATTAACTTTTTTTAAGCCTCATTTGTCAAGGTTAAAATAGGTAAAATGTTAAAAAAATTATTATAAATTGTCATATTATTTTTTTTTATTTTTTTACACGTCTTTTATAAAAAATAAAAAATAAATTAAAATAGTCAATTTCTAAACAAATTAGTGACTTTTTATTTACTTTTTATAAAAATACACTTAAAAAAATAGGAAGAATGAATTTACTTTTTGTATTGAATTTTTTATTTTTTAAAAGCAATTTCCACACATGGCATAATGTCATCATAATTTAATTTTGCAAAGGAGCAAAAAGATAATTGCATATAGGCTCCGTTTGAAAAAACTTTTGGCTTTTTTTGGTTTGGATATGATGGTTGTTAGAAAAAAAATAAAATAATTATAATTTAGATGTGACATTTTATCTTATTAACTAAATTAGTCTATTTTGTCTTTTTATGCTAATTTGTCAGCCCTACAAATTAACCTTGTTGGGGAAGTTGCCTATTTTAGTTAGCTTTTTGACTATTTTCTAACTAAAAAGTTGAGTTTGAAAAGATAATTGACTTTTTTTGAGGGGGTTAATTTGATGGTTATAAAAGAAAAAGTAAAATGATTATAAGTTGGATATGACATTTTGTTTTATTAGTTATTTTAACTTATTTTGGCCCTGTTTATAAAGTGGGTTTATAGCTTTTTTTTAGGCTAAAATCCATAACAAGATAAAATATGTTAAAATAGTCAATAAAATAAAATGTCACATCAAATCGTAATCATTTCACTTTTTCTAATCCAATCATTTTTTCAAATATAAAAATTTTAACCTATTAAAATAGTCAAAAACTAAAATAATCTATTAGAATAGTCAACTTTTTTAACAAAACCTTCGTATTTATTGACTACTTTTGCCTGAATAGCCTTTCCCAAACAGGGTTATTGTGTAATTATTAGAAACATAAGGAAAAATGGTGTAATTAATCTCAAAATCGAAATGACACACGCAACGCAACGAGTGAGTCGCTCTGAAAATCAGTGCGGCTCAGTGCATTACTGGGTGCGTGCAAGGTCTCTCTAGTCTGTGCGCATCTCTTAACCAAATTGTTTAAAAACAACCAAGAATAAAGGAGGGAGGGGGGGGAGGGAGGGAGAGAGAGAGAGAGAGGAGAGAGACTTCACGAATCTCTCATTTTGGTTAAACCTCTGTTGAATCTGAAGCTTCCATGGCTTCGATCAACTCATGAATTTCATTCCAATCTGCAGAATTTAGGGTTTCTCTCTCTCTCTCTCTCGTATGTTTGATTTTGTTTGATAATTCCTAAAGATTGGTTGGTTTTCATTCATTTCTGAATCGATACAAATATGGGTTTAGGTTGGATTTTGAACTAAAGTAGTTTGAAGAATTGGGCTCTTGAAAGGCGACCCCTTTGGTTTGGATCCAAAGATATAATGGTTGTGGTATTTTGGAACATCTGGTTGTTTTAGGGGGATTGGAAAGTTGGGTTCTTTTTTTTTGAAAGGGTTTAAAGTCATGTTCTACGGTGCGGTGGTGTGGGATCCATATCTCATTGTTGCCCAAATTGTTTGCCTTCAATGCTTATACTATCTAACACTTGGAGTTTTCATGGGAATTCTTGTTGGGACTCGTGTATCTCGAATGAGTCTAGTGTATTTCTTTGATTATGCTACTGTCACTGCTTCTACAATTACTGGTTGGTGCGTCATTGCTGCATTTGTTCTCAGCTCGTTTTCTGGGTGAGAATCATCTTCCTTTAGTTTTTTTTCATTTAATTTATCGGTATTTGGTGCTTCAATTGCCATTTTTATAGGTTTCTTCTCGAACCGATACGGATACGATAGAACCAAAAAAAGTAGGACATCGGTACGGCTAGGATACGTTTGTGATAAATAAAAAAAAAATAAATTATTAGCAGTGAATTATACATAAGTTCAAGAATGTTGAGAAATCACAGTAACTTTATGATGCAAAATACTAATTTTTAAGAATTAGATTAATTTAACGTAGTAGCTAGTTTAGTTTTTAAATTTTAAATAGGTCTTGCAAATATTTCATTTCAATATCAAGTTTAATATGTTGATATTATAATATCAAAACAATCCACAACTTGACCCAATGTTTTTTCTTTTTGCATTAGTCAAAAATATTCTATACAAGTTTATTTGTTTATTTATTTATTGATATTTAATTTTACTATTATTATATTATCTTATTAATCCTTACTTCTATATAGCTATAGGGGACATGCATGATACAATGAAAATATGTCAATTTGATGAATTCTATTACTTTAGCTTACTATGCTATTTTTATAAAAAAAACTAAGTAAAGTATTGTAAAAATATTTTATTTATCTTCGCAATTATATTATATTGTGATGTTATGCAAGAAATGATACAATTCTAATTTTGTAAAAGGAGTAATATGTGACTTGGAACATTTGATACTTCAAAATTAATTAAGAAGTATCTGATAATATGTGACTTGGAGTATCATATACTTCAAAACTAAGCATCCGATACTTCAAAATTAATGAAAAATTAATTAAGAAGTATCCGATACTTTTAATAAGTATCTGATACGCATCCGTAAGTATCCAAGGAGTTTCGCTATCCGATACGGATACGATACGGATACGTCTTCCTATTTGAAGTATCTGTGCTTCATAGGGTTTCTTGAACATCTTGATTTTATGTTTATAAACTTAGTCATATTCTTTGCTGATTCTTGATTTTTCAATTTTAATGGGGAGAAATGTGTAGATAAAGGATTCGTGAAAGTAATTCAGTTGGACCAAGTTGAATTGGGCCTATTAAATAAATCCATTTATAGGTCATTGTGCTCCATCTTGGTGGATTTTGTTGTTAAATTCAAAATCATCATGTCATGTTTCATAGCCTTAACTTAAGCAGTTATATTTGGAGCTTTTCCTTGCTCTTGTACTTTCCTCCAAATTGAGCCATATAAACGTGCTCATTGGTACTGCGTTTGAGTTGAGTTTCCTCACCACCGCTTATGATTGTAGTCACAGGTGATTGGTTACTGTTGCATATGACAAAATTTTTGCGAGTTACTTTCTTTTATCTTCTCCTTGAAATGCAATTACATTTCTAGTTCTATTGACTCCATCTTTCTCTCTCTGAAATTATACTGTTCTCCCCTGTCCGAGTTGTCGACTAATTGAGATTAACAGTAAATGTGCAATTATCCTTTGCCCATTTACATAACCAGATTTCCATGTCTATATTTATGACTCAGGTTTATTTAATCCTTTATACAATCACTATCAGTGGAATAAGTAAACTTGATTTCTTATTATTATTTTGTAATGGAATTTCAACGAAAACCACCTGATTGAAGACACTCTGAGAATTTTATGTTTCTTATGACCTAAAAAACCCAAATTAAATATTGTTTTCCTTTATTTTTGTGGCCAAAGAACCCCATTTCTTCTCATCAAAAGCCCACAAACCCCTATCTTGCACCTTTCTACACCCAAATCTCTCCAACCCATCTCTCTGCAAACCCACATGCCCTTATGCCCCCGCCTCCTCCTCTCTTTCTCCTATGGTACTACTACCGCTACTTCCTCCTCTAACCCATAACAACAAACCGCCAAACCTCCGCCACTCCAATCACCTACCACAAACCAGATCAGTCAAGAGCCAAAAAAATGCTTAATGAAAGCAAAACAATTGACAAAATTTGGTATATATATATATGTGTGTGTATGTATCATAACTTGAAAGCCTTTTAATGCTTCTGTTAACCAAAGCAGACAGATACATTGAAGTGGCGAAGGAGTCTTCTCTCTCTTGATCCTTTTCATCAAGGATGATAAAAACTTAGTGTGTATATATATGTGTGTGTGTGTGTATGTATCACAACTTGAAAGCCTGTTAATGCTTTTTTTAAGCAAAGTAGACAGATACATTGATCAAGGACGATAAACCATTTGGAATTGATTTAAAAAATCCCTACTGAACAATAAACCCCTCTTTATCTTTCTCTTTAAGTGGCAACCTAATTTAAAAACATAAAGCTTTTTGGTCTGAAAGATTAGAGAAGAGTCAATTCTAGAAAGAAATAGAGAGGGTTCTATGTTTTGTTGATGGGTCTTTGTTGTTCCCTCTATCTTCTACTCTCTAATTTGTTGCTATAGGCAACTCTAATTAATCCATCACAGACCTCCCTCTGTGTTCAGATGGAGATGATAGCAGCCGTTGGAGGAGAAGAGAGACGGTGGGTGGTGGTTGAGAGAGAGAAAGCAAGGTAGTGGTGTGGGTTAGAGAGGGAGGAGGTGGTGGTGCGGTTGAAGAGAGAGAATTGGTGAAGGAGGAGGTGGCAGTCGTGGTGGTGGCGGTGGAGGGAGGGAGGGAGAGAGAGAGAGAGGAGAGATGAGAGGCGGTGTATGAGTGAGTTGTGTGAGAGTGAGTTGTGTTTTAGGGTTTGGCTTGGTTTAAAAATGGTATAGATATTTCAAATAAAAAAAAAGTAGACACGTGATAATATAAGAAGCAAAGGTTGTGTTTGGTTGTGCTTTTGAAATGTGATTCTACATGTTAGTTTTAGCTTCATGTTTGGTAGGAATTTTGGAATTAATTTTTCAAAATTCTGCCGAAAGTTCTGTCCATTCTGCGCGTTTCTTGTATTTTTTTTGGCCGAGGACAGACCGCCCGATCGTCCCTAGGGACTACCACTCGGACGTCCTTGGGGACATCCACCCGGATGTCCTCTGTTGTACAGTTTTTCTTTTTTTTTTTTGCAATTGATTTATATAATTGGGAAAAATATTTTCTAAAATTTTTTTAATTTTTAATGTGCTTTAAAATAATTTTGAGTTGTATGTTTAGTTAGGAGTTGTAAATTTTTGTATCACATATCAAATATCACATCAACAATTCCCCACTCAAATCAAAC
>NW_021029392.1:70736-81531 GCF_004153795.1 Camellia sinensis
CATTGTTATGCACCGTTTCACTTGCATTGTTATGCACGTCTCCCATGCATTGTTATGCACCTTTTTATTTGCATTGTATATGCACGCGTTTATCTCGCATTGAAATTATATCCTGATGTAACGTTGAATCTGCGTCTCTATTATATTGTACCCGTGTGCATGTACTTCGAGTCCATGTCATTTCAATTGTATCTGTCATCGCCTCGGTTTGCGTGCCCGTGCGCACGTACTCCGAGGCATCTCATTTTCATTGCATTCCGTCTTTTTCTCGGTTTGGGTGCCCGAGTGCACGTATTTCGAGGCATATCATTCCATACCATTGTGTATGCTAAGATTGTATATTAGTTGCATTTCATGCATATCATGCATATTGCATCATGTCCGGAATAGGAGTTAGCCCGGGCACGGGAAACGAGGTACATTTCGTACTCCGAGTGACGGAATGTGTCTCAATTCCCCAGTCACCGACACTCCGGATTATCCATGATGGAGTTAGGTTTTAGCTGTAGTTTCATGTGCATTCATCCTATATTGAGTTGTGCATTTCGACTCCTCGGCCATCATGCCTCGGTATGCGTGATTGGTGGCACGAGGATCGAGACATGCATATATTTGTGCAAATACATTGCTATGCCCCTTTCCTGCTCTCTGTTACAGCAAAACCAGGAATCAGCAACTTTCCGGGACTTGGCACGCTTTTCAAGAATAACAGGTGTAAACAGAGGCTAATTGGGGCATTCCGGTGGATTTCCGCGCAAGACAGTCAGGACATGCATCATCCACCAGAAGCAAGGCAGTCCTCGGCTTGCACGCCAGTTTATTTGCTTTCTAGTTAATTCATTAATTATTTTTATTTTTTATTTTTTTATATTGACAAGCGTAATTGTAGAAAGTAGGAATGGACACCACTGCTTGAATCCAACCTGTTGGCAGCTTGTTATTGTTTTGGTGAAGTAGATTGATAATTCAAATAGATGAGAATTACCGTTGTTGATTGAACTCTACTTAATTCATTGATCTTATTATAAATAAATTTTAGTACGACTGTAGCAATGTAGAATATATTTTGTGGCTGTCATAATTTTTATTTATTTTTACTGAAATAAAGGAGGGATAGTTTTCTCATTGTTGTTTTGGAGGATGCTTTGGAAATTCATGTTTCTGGTTTGAAGCTCGGTTTCTGCGAAAGATCAAGTTAGTTTGACATTGTTTTTTTTGGGCTGTTTTCCTTCTTTTTTTGTTCAATTTTTTTTTTCCCTTACTCTGAAGAGAATGCTTTGGCTTCTTTTGGGAACATGAAAAAAAGTCAATTTATTAACTTATTTATATTACATCACCTTTTTACTTTTTATACATTTTTTCAACAAAAAAAAAAATCAAAAAGCTAATTTTTTCCTACTTCTCAAAACTAGCCAAAGTAGGCAATTCTTACAATTTGATGGGTTTATAATTGTGCTCCAATTACTGCTGTTAAATTTATCATGGATAGATCATTCTAGAATAAAGATTTGGCAGCTTATCCCAGTTACTTTGCCTACATATATTTGTTTGGATATATTGAAAGTCGAACTCATGACCTTATAGTAAAAAACACGAGTTTTGGCCACTGAGCAGTCCTTTAAAATAAAAAAATAATTAAAAGTTAGATTTTATAATAACAAACATACAAAAGTGAACTTATTTTTGAATTTACTAAACTTCTGTTGAAATTTTTCTATTTTTTAAAACGTTTTAGGATTGTCTAATCTAGATAGACCTAAAAAGTAAATATCTTTGGACTCAAAATTGAAAAAGTTCACAAAAGGCAACTATAAGCCTAAAAAATAACACAATTCACAAGCTGCAATATATATTAACAAGCACACACATACTTGAAATTCCTGCCAACAGCATCAATGTCGACATAATAAAAGAACATGAAGATCATAGACCTATTAACTTCTACCAACCAAAGTTTCAGCATGAGTTAACACAGATGATATATAGTTGTAGACACCCCATTTTTGACCGACCTTAAGACTCAGACGTCACCGATTGAGCGCTTGGTGATGTTGCATAATGTGCTTGTTCAAAAATCCTGAAAATGGACAATACACGCATCACCAAACACAGCGATAAGTGACATGAGACTCTGTAATTTCATCACTGTAACTAACTTTCACCACTTGCCCCTTCTCCCATCCGTAATACCGTGCAATTGCATCTTTTTGTAGCATCCGAGGAATCTAAGGGAAAACACAAAATGATTTCAGTCAAATTCATTGGAAGGATTACACAACATCACTATGTTGAACACTATGAACATCACTATGTTCTAGCATCACATATGTAATATGGGGGTGTGTGTGTGTGTGCGCGTGTGCGTGCGCATGCATACGTGTAATGTACAGAGGATGTATGCTGAACACTAAAATATGGACAAGATGTCTTTGCTCAACCAGAGCCAATATTTGTCACAAGCTGCATACCAGGCATACCAGATGAGCCTCAAACAATAAAACCTAGGTGATCCTCTAACCTTGATTTCACTATTGCTGAGTAGGATATGATGACTCCATTCGGGATCAAGTCAAACATTAACATTTGGTTTGAGGGTAGTACAAGGGTCATGGCCACATCCCAGCATATACAACAACTCTCTTATATTATGACATCTCGATTGAGTAATTTTCAGACTAATTACTCATATCCTCCAACCAAAGTTATCTTCCCAACATCTAACTTTACATGGTTAACATATTCGAGAGATTTACGTTTGATGTTAAATGCATCTTATATTATGTATGTGTAAATACATTGAAGAACTCCTACAACATTAATGAGGAATAGCTACTTCTAAGCAGCACTAAATAAATATTTTAGACACCAGTACGATAAGAATCAAAGATCAACTACGAAACACCAACAAGAATATGCAGTTTTATAAAAAGAAAAGTGATAACAGAACCCACAACAAGAATATGAGTTCTCAATAGCTAAGCAATAAAAATAGAAACAAAAAACTTCCTTAGATAGCAACATCCTTTTTTTAGCATTTTCAAGCTTAAAATAGCAAAACTATCACAAATTAATAACTAACCTGTTTTTCTTCCAAACTAAACTTCTTCAAGAGGTTCTGCTTCTCCTTATCATTAAGTACTCGATGCGTTGGCTTTAACACATGCTTTGTAATGTTAACAAGCAAGTCGGTAATCTAAATATAGAACGGTACGACATTAAAGGCATGAAATAGAATTTAATCACAAAAGTAAGCCAAATGATTTAAAAACGGGCAGCTTTATAGAAGGATTATTTGAAAAATAATCAAAACTAAGATACTAATTTGACAGAATGCTCTTTCTCTTGCTTCCTCCTCCAACTCTCCTCTTGTAAGCCAATATACTCTGAAAAGACAACTCGACATCCTCCTCCTCGAGGATGAATTTGTTTTCTTTTCTATACTCCCACATCCCAGTAAAATTACTCAAAAAACTTTCTTTAATCATTGCAATACATTCCTAAGGATCCAGTCAAACCTCACATAAATTTGTTTTGGCCAATAAGGATTCCACTCAAATTAATCATCACCAACAACAATTCCCTTATTACTCATCCATGATGAAAATTTTAAAATTATTTTTGAATGGCTTGAGGGTCTCAATACCTAAAGTATTGAATCGAACAGTTTTCCCCCACAGAAAATGCATGACATATACATCCCTTCTAAAGGAAATCCTTCAAGTCAACTGTGCTTGTAGCTAATATTCATTGATATTTGCTTACTTTTTGGTAGGTCAATTATACTTAATGGTCACAAATCAAGCATTAAAACACGAAACGATACTCTGGAATGCCAAAATTCGCATCTCAACATAGTAACAGTAATGTAAAGAATGGGGAAAAAAAATGCAATACTTCGATAATACCATAAACGTACTTGGAATATTTCAAATTTGAAGGAGAACAGATCCACAGCTTTCTGAGCTTGATTTGTCATTTGATTTTGCACCACTAATATCAGCCGAGTCAAACTTTCTCTGTTCATTATCTGAGATGCAATGTTGCGAATGGTAACCGCAGTTGGTTCACAGAAAATGACAAGAACCTGCAACCAGGATGATGAAATATTTCATTACGTTCAATCAAAAAGTATTCTTTCAATTGATAATACATAACAGCACACATAAAAATATAAAGCTACAGGATAGATGACAGGATAAAAAGCTACTGCTCCTGCTGTTTTAACTCAGTACTCATTAATGGCTTTCATAAGTTGTTGGGCATTTAAACCCCAAAGTTTTATCTTTAGATTCACAAAATTGGACTTTGCTTTGGTTTCACCAATGAACAACAGGAAACACCATATCATACCATGCTCCATCCCCCATATGTTTTGTGATTGAATTTGGGAATTACAAGATATATTGTGTTCAGATTTCCACAACAACGATAAATAATTCATCTATGAATATTCTATCAAGTTCATACATCAAATGATCATTCTCAGTGGCAAATATAGTTCACAAAATAAGGGTAGAAGATTATTATGACCTAATATTCCTTTCATTGAAGTAAAAAAGGCAAAGGAGTGATATTAGTTAAAAGGTAAATGAATCCTACTAAAATGAAGAAGTAGAATGTCAAACTGAAAGAAAAAATAAGTGTATATAGGTGACACTGCTTTACTGAATTTACTTTTATAAACTATGACTCCTAGAAAAAATGGAAAAATGAATAAATAAAGTAATGCTTGCAATGTGAACTGACACCGTAATTCAGCGAAAGTACCTGGGAGTTCTAAACAAGAACATCAATGGACACAAGATAAGGAGCTACATTAAGGGTTTTGTTAACAAAGTGAACACGATCTTGAATTTTTTTCTCTGCCACAAAGTTACGCAAAAAATGAAGTGGTATTTAGGGGTTCATTCAACATAGGAGAAAATAGCTTTATGGTTGAAGATACTAGGAATAACTAGTTTGCAAAAGGATATTTGTAATTTTTACAATTACAAAGGATAATTTATATTTTAATTTTTTTAATTTGAAAGAGAGCTGCAACCGAGTTGAAACAATTGTAAAAATGTGAAAGAATCAAAATCAAGTACAATATATGGAAATTAAATAGTGATTAAAATTAATAATTATTGAAATAGTGATATACAAATAGAAAACTTACACATTTTCATATATAATGATATGCCTTAAGAATAATGTTTCATTTTAAAATAAAATCTTTATGTATTTATAAAGATGACTTTTATTTATAATAATAATATAATTACGTCATTCTTTTCATTTATTTTTTTTTTTGGGGTTATAAATTGTATGTATGGATAGAGTTTTTCCTAATTATTATTATGTTTTAGCCCTCTTTCTTTCTTTCTGCATGATTCTCTCTCTTCTTCTGTCTTCTTCCCCAACTTCTCCAACCACATTTCATTATTCATTCAATCTTCCCAGTTTCCAGCCACTCTTACCCATTTTTCCTAATCATTCACTACCTAATTCTTATCATTTCTAGTCGACGACCCTCTCTCAATCTCTACTTCCCATTGTCAACCCTTGCCACTTCCCTGACGCCATCACCGCTTTCCCTCCAACCCTCCTTCCACTACTTCGCTCGTCTTAGTCTCTTTCACATCATAGCCCCTTACGTATTTGCTAACGTTGCAACAAAGACCGCAATCGCGATGAAAGAAATAAAGATTAAAAAAGGGTGAGATTGCGATGTTAGAGAATGAGAGGATTGAAGATTTTATATTCTATGAGAGAACTTGGGGTATCGCGATGGCAGCAAAAAGAAGAATTGAGGATCTAGAGCTCCGGGAGTGAGGTGGGATGTCGTGGTGGCCTAGAGATGGGCTAGGGTCTTGCGATGTTCTGAAGAAAAGATTGGATTGCCACAATAATTATATGGGCAAATTACATATATCTCTTTTGAAGTTCAACTAAATTACAATACTCTTCACATTACAAAAATTACAAATATCCTTTGAGGTTTATGTTTTTATAATAAATTATTCTATGAGATTTATATTTTTATAATAAATTGTCTCCTAATTTGTTATGAAAATATAACTTTTAGGAAATATTTGTAATTTCTCAAATCTTAAAAAAATATCTATAATTTTACTAAATTTCGAGAGGGTATATGTAATTTGCCCTAATTATAACGAAAAAGGGACTACATGGGAAAAGAACTAGAGAAGTTGAGGCAAGGCTACGAGAGAATGAAGACGTGTGAAAAGAAGTTTCTAGTGATTAAAGGGATGAAAAGAGATGACATGAGGGCAAGGGGAAGAGGGCAAATTTGTAAAATTCACTATGTCTTTGTATAATTTTAAGGGTAAATTACACTTAGAAAAATGGCTCATACACCCACTGGGGGTCGATCCTCAGTGAGGTGGCAGTCCATAATTGGACAAAAAAAAAACTGTTTTCTTTTTCTTTTTTTTTTTTTTGGGTTTCCGCCAGTGGGGGCGCGACACCTCACTGGGGGTGCGACCCCCACTGGGGGTATGCAGCGCTGCTATTTTTTTAGTGCTTTAATTTTGGGTTTATGTAAAGACATGAAAAAATATGAAAAAAAAATAAAAATAAATCATAATTCATAAAAGTATTCCTGCTAAAAAATAAATTTGTGTGTTTTATGAAATTTTTTAATCGTTAAAATTATAATTTGTTGTAGTGAGAGAGAGAGAGATATGAGAGGATGAAAGAGAGAGATATGAGAGGAAAATTGATAAACACACACAAAAAAAAAAAGAGAGAAAAAATTAGTAGAGTATTTTTTTTTCATTACTGCTCAATTTGTCAAAATTTTCCATCCAAAATTAGTGACAAAATAATTTCCTCAGTAAAAGGTCTCAAAATATTAAAAATTATTAGTAAGGAAAATATATTTCTCACCAAATAATCTTAAAATATTTAAAATCAAGTTTTTTTTAAAAACAAAATGTAAAATTATTGGTGACGAAAACATATTCCTCACTAATAATTTTATAATTAGTGACAAATTTTTTTCTCACCAAAAGTCTCAAAATTTTGGCGCCACCAAAAAAATTTGGCGGAAAAGCCTTCAATGACGAAACTTAATTTTTTCTCACCTAAAAAGAAGTATTTATTGACGCAAATAAATTTCGTCACCTATTATTTTTATTTTTTTATTATATGTGACAAAATTTTATAATTCGTCACAAATTGTTCTTATTTAGTGACGAAATTTATTTTCTTCACTACTTTTTGTCACCATAGGTTACTTTTGTTATAG
The DNA here is from genome assembly GCF_004153795.1 of Camellia sinensis. NCBI lineage: Eukaryota > Viridiplantae > Streptophyta > Magnoliopsida > Ericales > Theaceae > Camellia > Camellia sinensis. Next base: position 77,989 of record NW_021029392.1, read on the forward strand.
TGAAAACAGAGTAACTAAGCATATGAGTAATGAATTTTTGAATGCTACAAGTAGCTGTAAGAATACTCACTGGATTCAAGAATCCCCTCACAAAAGTTGCATGGGTATGTTGTAACTGCCTATTAGGAATTAAAAATGTAGGCGTAAAGTTGAGGAGGCCGACGTTGCTGCTGCTCCTCCACCGCTCGACGTCGATCAATCGAGAGAGAGAGAGAGAGGGGGGTAAGAAGAGATTAGGGATTTTTGGGTTTGAGATTGGGGATTTTTTTGTTTTTTTTGGGGGGGAGTGGGGGATGGAAAAAAAAAAGGGAGGAGCGGGAATGGAAAAAAAAAGGGGGCGGGAATAAAAAATAAAAAAATATTTTTTTTTAGTCACAAATGAAATTTAAATAATAAAATAACGTCGTTTAATTTTTTTTTTTTTTTTTTTTTGCGGCGAGGGTTGTCGTCGTCAAAAAAATTTATTTTTTGTTAAAATATATATTTTTTTGTAGTTAATGAATTTTTTTAAAAAAATATTATTATTATTTATTTGGTAGAAGTAGGGGTAATATTTTAATGAAAAATATTTTCCACTAAAATAAAAGTTAATTTTTTGTAGTCAATGAAAAATATTTTTCTGCGGCCTATTTTTTTTTTTGTTACTAAAAATCATGAACTAATTTTTTGTGGTAGAGGAAAGGGAGCAGCAATAGTGGTGAAGATGGTGGATAAAAGATGATGGTGATGGTGATGGTGATGGTCATGGTGAAAGAGATTAGTAGTGAAGTTGTGGTAGTGGTAGTGGTAGTGTAAATGGAGTGACAGGGATGAAGAAGAGGTAATGGTAGTAGTAGTGGCAGTAGTGGTAGTGGTGGTAATGAAGTGGTACCGATGGCAGTAGTAATGGTAGCCGTAGAGGTGAAGTGGCGACAGTGGAAGTAGTGGTGGTGGTGGAATAGAGTTTGTAGTAGTGGTGAATGTGGTAGAGGAGATGGGTGGTGAGAGAGATAAATGAGTGAGAGACAGATAGAGGAGAGAGAAGAGAGAGAGAGACAGAGTGATGAGCGAGAGAGAGATAAAGTGGTCGCTAAAAGTGCATTTTCGTGTAGTGGATCGATAAATCTAGAGGGAGCTCAGTAAATAGAGAAGACGGGAGTGAGAGAGTGAACAACGCAAACACAGTGGGAGAGAGAGAGAGAAAGAGAGAAAGAGAAAGAAAAAGAGATAGAGAGTGAGAGACAAAAAAGAGACATAAAGAGAAGAGAGATGAACGAGAGAGACAGAGAGAGATAGCGAGAAGAGAGATATAAAGAGAAGAGAGATGAACGAGAGAGACAGAGAGAAAGATAGAGAGAAGAGAGATGAGCGAGAGAGACAGAGAAAGATGAGAGATGAGAGAGATAGAGAGAAGAGAGATGAGCGAGAGATAAAGAGAAGAGAGATGAGCGAAAGAGACAGAGAGAGAAAAGAGATGAGAGAAGAGATAGATGAGTGAGGGACACAGAGAGAGACAGATAGACAGACAGAGAAAAGTGATAAGTGAGAGAGAGAAAGAGAAGAGAGAAATGAAGGAAGATGAAAAAATGGATGAAAAGATATGACAAAGAGAGAGAGAGAGAGAGAGAGATAGAGCGAAAAGAGATAAACGAGAGAGAGAAACAGAGAGAGATGAGCGAGAGAGCGAGAGAGATAAAGAGAAGAGAGAGAGAAGAGAGACAAAGAGAGAAAAGAGATGAGAGAGATAAAGAGAAGAAAGATGGACAAGAGACAAAGAGAGAAAGAGAGACAGACAGACAGACAGAGAAGAGTGATGAATGATGAGTGAGAGAGAGAAATAGAAGAGAGACAGAGACATAGAGAGAAAGAAAGAGACAGACAGACAAAGAAGAGTGATGAGTGAGAGAAAGAGAGATAAGAGAGACAGAGACACATAGAGAAAGAGAGAGAGAGACAGACAGACAGATAGACAGACAGAGAAGAGTTATGAGTGAGAGAAAGAAAGAGAAAGAGAAGAGAGACAGAGACAGAGAGATAGAAAGATGAAAAAATGGGTGAAAGGAGAAATGTTCAAAAGAGTAAGACGACGTCGTTTTTATTTTTTTTTATTTTTTTTGTAACAGAAAAATACCGCTGCATTTATTTAAACCATTTTATGGCTATATATATATGAAGCCGTATCAAAGCCACAATATATATATATATTTTAAACTTTTTTTTTGCAACGGTACGTATTACGATCGCAAAAACTTTTTTTTTTTTTCGACTGCAACCGGTACCGTTGCAAATACTCTTTTTTTTTTGCGACAGCAATTTCTGTCATCGCAAATACTCTATGTTTTTGCGACGGCAAGTTGTGTCGTCTCAAAAAGTCACATTTTTTGGCGACGGCAAGTTGTGCCGTCTCAAAAAGTCACTTTTTTTTTAGACAGGAAGTTATGACGTCTCCAAAAGTCACATTTTTTGCGACGACAAGTTGTGCCGTCTCAAAAAGGCATTTTTTTGAGATGGCAAGTTGTGCCGTCTCTAAAAGTCACATTTTTTGCGACAGCAAGTTGTGCTGTCGCAAAAAGTCATTTTTTGCGATGGCAAATGTGTCGTCGCAAAAAGTTCCGCCTCATAAGCCCACTTTTCTTGTAGTGTGATGTGGTTATGAGATATGTGATTAGTGGTTATGAGTAAAGTGGTGTGGTTATGAACCAAAGAATGTTGGTTATGAGATATGTGATTAGTGGTTATAAGTAAAGTGGTATGGTTATGAGCCAAAGAGTATTGATTATGAGATATATGACTAATGGTTATGAGATATGTGATGTTAATTATGATCAAAGTGGTGTGACTATGAGCCAAAGGGTGTTATGAGATATGTGATGTTAGTTATGAGCCAAAGAGTGTTGGTTATGAGATATGTGGGTAATGGTTATGAGATATATGATTGTTGATTATGAGATATGTGATTTTGGTTATGAGCAAAGTAATGTAGTTATGAGTCAAAAGGGTGTTTGGTTATGAGATATGTGGTTATTAGTTATAAGATATGTGATATTGGTTATGATCAAAGTGGTGTGATTATGAGCTAAAGGATATTGGTTATGAGATGTAGTTATGAGATATGTGATTGTAGTTATGAAATATATGATATTGGTTATCAACAAAATGGTACTGGTTATGAGATGTGGTTATGAGATATGTGATGTTAATTATAATCAAAGTGGTGTGACTATGAGCCAAAGGGTGTTATGAGATATGTGATTAGTGGTTATGATATATGTGATGTTAGTTATGAGCCAAAGAGTGTTGGTTATGAGATATGTGGGTAATGGTTATGAGATATATGATTGTTGTTTATGAGATATGTAAATTATTAAATTATTTTTTTCATTTTTTTTATTTTATTTTGATTTTTTTATGCCAAATAAGGGCTTTAAAAATTCGAAAAGCTACAGAAAAATTACAAAAAAATAGGGAATGACATTTAAAATTGATTGAAGTGCATTTTTAATTGTGTAGCACGGTTTGGGTAAGATAATAAAAGAATCATGTTCAAAAAGATCGATCAAGGCG
>NW_021029392.1:83237-107972 GCF_004153795.1 Camellia sinensis
ATGTAGGATGAGACCAATACTGGGCTTTGGACCTAGTGTTTCAGTTGTTTGAGGTTTTTGCTCTGGCCTCTGGAAGTTTGGATTCTAAAAATCAGTTACTTCTCATAACCAACTGCAAGTATGGATAAAAGCTGGAATTTTTCCGTTAGAAGCTTCTCTGAATAGCGCATTTTCAGGGAACATTAATAACCAAGGCAGGATAGAAAAATTAAAGTCCTCCACAAAAACCATGTCTGCATCACTAATGGCATAAGTCTTCTTGAAACTGCTGAAGAGTAAGGCCAACTTGTTTGTTTTCCTCTATGAAGCATCCTATGGGTAGCATTTTAAAATATGAATATTTTGGCTTTAACTTTGCCTGAGATTTGGGCATTGTGAAGATTGGTCAATCCCATCCAACAAACTCAATCCCTGTTGGTAATAGTGCTAGTGTTCAATCCTTTTTAGATGATTATCTTTCTTTTCAAACTATGGGGTATGTGTATTTTCTTGTAGACTAACTTGTTTTATAATATTGGGATTTTCTTATGTTGGGCAGGGTTGGAAGGCAGGTGGTGAACATCGCATCTTTCATGGTGAGAGTTGACTCTCAGAAGCACATTGATTTCTCACTGACAAGTCCTCTGGGAGGAGGGCGCCCTGGTAGGGTAAAGAGAAGGAACCAGAAGGCTGCTGCCAAGAAGGCTTCAGGTGGAGATGGAGATGAAGAGGATGAAGAATGAGCGCTGGTATCAACCTTTGCTTTTAGTAAATAATAGGTTGTGTTTAAACTTGTATCAGACACCAACCTATTTGAGAATAGTTTAATTTATATCACTGCATTATTGTTCCAGTTTCTGGACCCTCAAACTCTGGTTTTGGCCAAAGTTTTGCTTACATTTTGTTGTATGCAATGACTGGCGTTTTGACAAATTATTCTTTTAATGTCGTGGATTGTTATTTTCTTTTTGGTTATGGAGCAAATTGTGTGTACTTATGTTTTTTTTTTGGGTATGGAACAAATTATGTGTTAGGGTCCGTTTGGATAAATAAGGATTTCAAATTAAGGAATTTTACATTAATCATGCAAAAACAAGAACTTAAATTTAGATATGATAGTTTACTTATGAATTTAAAGATTGAGTTAAATAGTTATATGTATCATGAATAGTGCGGTAGGGTGTTTCCTTGGTAGTGTTTGGGTGTCGGGTGTTTCGTCTAAGGTTGTTTTCTTTATGTGGATAGCTACTTTGGGGCAGAATCTCACGTTGGATAATTTGATAAACTTGATAAGGCATGGGCATATGTTAGCAAATCGATGTTGTATGTATTGTGCTGATGCAGAATCGGTGGATCATTTGTTCTTGCATTGTCCAGTGGCTTCGCGGCTGTGGGGTTTTATTTTTTTCACTGTTTGGGGTTGTTTGGATTCAACCAAAAGGGGTGTCAGATATGCTTTGGGCTTGGTGGGGTGCTCAGATTGGACATCGACGGCAGTAGGTGTGGCTATTGGTGCCGTTTTGCTTGACGGGGCTTGTTTGGTTGGAGCGAAATCGATGAACTTTTCAAGAAGTTTATCAAGGTGTTGTGTGGTTGGAGAATTGGCTTATTGTAGTTTCATATAGTTGGTGGGAGGGAACAGTTGATCCAGATTTGTTTATTTTTTTAGATTTTCTAGATGGTATAACTGTGTAGTACTTGGGTTGGGTTTCCCTTGGCAAATTTTTTTGTATTTGTTACATCATCTTTGATTAGGGGTGTGCATGATGGTGCAGTTCAGGCAGTTTGAGAGTAAAATTATAAACCGAATGGCGGGTTAGTGGATTAGCGGATTGACAAATTGCGGTTGGACAGTTTTTGACGGATCAGCGAATTGAAGAATATTCTAACTAATTATCATACATTTACATAATATATAACACTAATTTGTATAATATTTTTTAAATATATAATACAAAGTAATTTTACATAATATGTTTCATATATATAATCACTAATTTGTAATAAATTATTTTAAATCTCTCACACACTCATTTTTACATTGATATTTCATTGGAAGTTAAAAAATATATATGCATTAACTATAGCGGAGTGGAGTGGTTTGGTTGGTGGGTTATAAATTTTAAAGTTTAAACCACGGTTAGCCGTTAGAGCGGTGCGGATTGATGTAGATCGGTGCGGTTTTAGCGGATTGGGTGGTATTTTGCACAACCCTAATTAGGAGAAGAAAAAATAATTGATTAATATGTAGAATGTGATCCTAAGCTATTGGGCTTAAATTTTTGACCTTTTTTTTCTTTTTTTTGTGTGACTAGCCCTTAATCTATATGTATTTTTCGATGGGCCAATAAAGAAATTGTTAGCTCCCCTGGCCCAATATTGGTTACAGCCCACGATGAGCTATCATCAGGAAAGCCCATAGGGCTCTCTTGACGTCCTCTTTTCTATTTTTAGTTTTCGTGTTCTGGTCACTAGACGAATCCTTTGAATGGACCTTTAGAATTTGGTTTTTGATTTGTTTTTTAAAAATTAATAGCTACTATGACAAAAATAAACACCAAAAAATATGACATGAAGTAAAATTCAATTTACAATAAGAAAAAATATCACCCAATCTAAAAAAAAAAAAAAAAAAAAGAAGAAGAAGAAACAAACAAACAAACAAAATGAGCAAGGACTAGAGATGCTTACATTGGTGGTGAATTTGGTGGTATGGCTTGCATGTTGCAGGAACTGTGCTGGGGACCTATGAGGATATTAGGTTTAAGTCAGAGTCAAAGAAACCGCCTTCAGCTCTCAAATCTGTGGATATTCTTGGTCTTGGAACTGGACCTGAGCTAGAAAAGAAGCTTAAATACGCAGAAGATGTTTGCTCTGCAATTATTTTTGGGAAAGAGCTGGTAAATTCACCCGCCAATGTACTCACCCCTGGTTTGTATTCATCCTTATAATTGACTTGTTCTTTTTTCGGCTTTTTACTTTTCAACTTTAATCTTGAATGCCCCTTTATATTACACCTGAAATGCATGTTACATATACTCTTCTATTTCTCCCCCAAAACTAGTCTACATCGGATATGACAAGGATAAGGGTATGAGTAATGTGTCCGACGGACACAATCTAGACACTTGGATCCTCTATTTTTTTACGACGTTTTAAGATGAAGAAACCCACATTTGCTAGTTAAGAAATATTTCTAGCATCTCACATGGATGAGAGATAGAAATTTCGTATTTTTCCTAAATCATATTTAATTTCAAGAATATTTCTACGTAATTTTCAACATCATATCTAAGAATATTATACGATTTGTTTTGTGCAATATATGTGTCCATGATGTGTCTCTGTATCAACCCCCATATCCAACTTTTGGATACATATCTCAATATTCTAATATTTAGGATTATAAAGGTCTGACGCTTGGACATGCACCTGCACCTGCACCCAATACTCTCGATTCTTGTACCTGAGTCCATGTAACATAGTTCTCTATGTTACCTTTCATCTCTATGTTGGTATCTTAGAGGGCCTTAATTTTCTGTTCTTCCTTTATTGTTTTTGTTAATGTTTGCTGCAGAGTAAGATAACCCTTGTTATATTTGGATAACTCTTATTTCTCAGGGGTATTAGCTGAAGAGGCTTCAAAAATTGCCTCCATGTACAGCGATGTTCTTTCTGCAACAATTTTGAATGTAGACCAGTGCAAAGAACTGAAAATGGGTTCCTACCTTGGTGTAGCTGCCGCTTCCGCAAATCCTCCTCATTTCATCCATTTATGTTACAAGCCATCAAGTGGGCCTGTTAAAGCCAAGTTAGCTTTGGTGGGAAAAGGGTTGACTTTTGACAGGTGATTTATATATTTTCTAAATTAAGATAAATTCCTAGTTTGATCCATTTGTTCAGCAAAGAGAGCAAGGTTCTCCTTAGAATCAGAATGTGGAGTGAACCTTATATACAAATTATGGAATGTTTATTCACTTGTGGTTCTTTATTGCCTCATTGTTGTCAAATCACAAATTGAATTGTGAATTGATTTAAAATAGTGTGTAAAAATGAAATAAATATCAATATAACTAAGTTGTATATATGTATATATTTACATATAAAACCATGTATATCGATATAATTAATTGTTCTCCTTTCTATTTTGAAAAAAAACGCCATTTCATGCATTATTTAAACAAAACTAAATCATAGTGAATCACAATTGAACTATAAGATTCACTCAATTTAAGATTCAACAGCGTGAATTGAATTGTTTTGGTTGAAACTTGTATCAAATTGTATGAATCTAATCATGAATTGTAAGATTATAATAACCATAAGATATCTCTCCCTTTCCAATAGGTGTTCTTAATTTCTGCTTCTGCCCTCTCTAGATGTGCATAGTTTACTAAATATTTGTCTTATATAATTGTAGTGGTGGCTACAACATCAAGACAGGACCTGGCTGTTCAATTGAGTTCATGAAATTTGATATGGGAGGTTCAGCAGCAGCGGTTCTGGGTACAGCGAAAGCTCTTGGTCAAATTAAACCTGCAGGAGTAGAGGTCAATAATTTCATAGTTATTGTGCTTGATATTGTCATTACATTGACCTGCTTTGAAAATATCTTAATCAGTTCAGTTGCATGCGTTTACTCTTTTCCTTTTGCCCCCTACTTTTTTTCCTTGACTTTCATTTTCCAAGCATCTAATGGCTTATATTCAGTTTTGACTGACTTAGTAAAGCTTGCAGGTTCATTTCATTGTTGCAGCTTGTGAAAATATGATAAGTGGAACGGGTATGAGGCCTGGAGACATTGTCACAGCTTCAAATGGAAAGACAATTGAGGTATTTTTGTGTTATATGATTTTTTCTTCTGTGAATCTGTTTTAAGTTTGTGTCGAGAAATATTTTTCTGACAAATGTTGATGCAAGTACTCAAGGAAAGCTAACTTCTGCATAAAGTCTTGAATTATAATCCTTCCGTTAATACATATGCTAGTTCAATATTTCCAAAACCACTGCTTCGACTTCTACATAATTCATTTTTCTAACAAATCCATCATTTTAGAGTTGTTGAATATTTTTTTCCCAAGTATATATGTATATATATTTGATCAACAACAAAAGATTTTATTGAGGCACAAAGCCAAAATCAACCTGAAATGAGGATGAGGCATCCTCTACAAAGAAAATAAAAAATAAATAAGAAAAAAACAGTAAGAACGAAATGAAACAAAACAAAACCATACTAGACCACAACAAGGCCACACTACATATCACACACTGACACCCAATCTGTAGCAATAAAAAAAAGTAGAATCCCTCTAAAAAGAGGATTTCCCAGGTATACACATCAAAATCTTACGATTAACAATTCGATCCGTGATTTGATTCGCAATTTAGGCAAAATCGATACAAATCTACAGGTGAATCTATTTTAGAAGTGAATTTATGGTGAATCGTACGATTCACAATTGATCCATGATTTGATTAATATTTTACGATTCATACAATTCTTGAAACTATCGTATCTGACATATTTCGATTATTTTTTTTCGCCCTCTTTTTAGTGAAAATGACATAATACTACTTTTAATAATGTTTAATACGAAAATAACCAATATATATGCATGATTCGTTGTTATTTTGGTGATAAGATAGTTTTTAATACGATCTAATCAGATTCAGTTAGACCTAACATATTTTTAGCCTTCTCATTTTGTTCCTTAAAAAAAATCATAGATTCATAACATATCTTCTAAAGATAAGGTTAAAGTAATTTGCACCATGAAATAGCTATTGCTATTTTATTGAAATAAATATACTTCAATATTTACATGGGTGAGCTCAACTAAACCTAATGGTTCCACAAGTTTTTTTTTTAATAAACTTTTTGAACAATAAGCATACATACTTTTAAAGTGTTTTTAAATCTTAAAATAAAGGATTCCAATTAATTCTTTCTTATTATATGTATGCTTATTGCCCAAATATTAACATTGTTGTGAAGTTATTGTTACTTGAAAATTGAGAGTTTGTCTTTTTTTACTTGCCTTATTAAGAATGGATGATAAGAAATATCTTAAAAGGAAAAATATAAGATGGTGATCTTACATGAGAATCCATGTTAACTTCTTATCTATTAGACCACATGATTATCATTCAAAACAACATTTTCATTGATTCAAGTGTCAATAAGATATATTTAACATTTAAGTGTGTAGATATATTATTCTAAGTAATTTAGAAAAAGTGACTGAGAATCTTTACAATTCATGATTCGATTCGATTCGCGATTCAATACAAGACCATTTTAATTCACTATTCGAATACCGCTTTTACAGCTGTGTATATTATAAAAATAGGCACCAAGGGGGTGCAGCCCGTATACAAAGGAAAGCCTCAAACAACTAAAAATCAACTATAAATGAAAAACCTATTTGAAGTTTCTACAAAAACCAAAAATTAGTCCGAGGGCTCAACCACACCTGAGAACCAATTGTAAACAATAGATAAGAGCTTCCTCTTTGGTCTAGAAATAGTTTGTTTACAACCAATTAATATTAATTGTCTCTTTTTTATCTATGGTCAAAATCTTCCCATGTGACGCCTTCCTCACAAAAAAGGCCACCTTGAAGGGGCGGCCTTGGTTGGTCTCCTACACCTCTCTCCATGGAAAGGATCTCCTTCCATTCCCTAACAATACCTCATAAAAGCAAAACTGCCATTTTTGGAGTTCAACCATGTGATAGCATCCCCAATATCCCCTATGTGAGGAAAAGCATAAAGGCACTCTAGAGGCAAGAAGCTCTACCATCTTTCCTACCTCTATTCAATCAAATCTCTTTTAAGACCAATATTCCAGAAAATTCCATCACCGTCAACCTGAAGATAGTCATTAACAGCCACTTCCCTATTTGAGGCAATATGACCAATATCAGGAAGGCTGACTTGAGAACCTCCTACCCACACCAAATGTGATTTCAAAATTTCACGTGCTCACCATTGCCCACCACATATTAGATATGCCTCGAGAAGGAGTCCCAACCAAAATATAGCTTCTCAAATCCCAACACCATATTTAAAAAGTACCGAGGAAGTTTGCATCGCGATCTCTCACAATTTTGGTAAACTCTTTCCACTCTCCTTTTATTAATTTATTTATTGATGAAGTAAGATTTATATTTTTTTTATTAAAAAAAAATAAAAAATCAAAAGGTGGTCTACCTTGTGGTCTCCGTTTCGGTAGCCGTGCAAAAGAAAAAACATAGAAGAAATTATCTAAGCACTGCTTGTTGATCCCCAGGTATATCATTGCTTGTTAAATTTTTTTTTGGTCACATTTAGTTTCATTTAAAAAAAAAAAAAAGAATTTATGTTGCATGTGTATTTGTTATTGTGGTCGTTTGGTTAGTATTGATTCTGATTAAGATATGTTGTTTGATAATATTTTTTTATCTGAATTTGATTTACTTGCATACCCTCACACATTTGACATCATGATAAATAATGATGATAATAATAATGAGGAAAATCAAATTCAAGTGGCCCAACCTGTTCGAACATTGTGTGGTTATTTGCATCCACAAGGAGTAGTGCTCCCGCTTGTATTAATTTTTCTATAAATGCAAGTAATTTTAATTTTAAACCGGGTATGATTGCATTACTTTCTAGATTACATGGACTTGAATCTGAAATCCCTAACTTACACATAAAAGTACTTGACAAAATTTCTGCTACTTTTCTTGACCAAACCTGTAGTGAGGAGACGAAAAGGCTGAAACTATTTCCCTTTTCTCTTAAAGAAAAGGCGAAAACATGGTTAAACTCATTGAGATCTAGATCAATAAGCACTTGCCAAGAGATGCAAATTGACTTTTTAGAGAATTTTTTCCTAATACACATAACAAATTCTTTGAGAAGGCAAATCATGAATTTTTCTCAGCTAATAGGTCAAAATATGCAAAAGTCTCATCAGGATATTTGTTCAAAAATTCACCGTTACACATATCTCTACAAATTGATGCATTTGAGGAGTCAAACTTCCACAAAAAAAAACCAATAACTCAACAAGATTCATAGTGTCATGATGATTTAAGTGCAAGATTAGCTACTTTGAACAGAATTTTAGAGGCCATGGAACTCAGGAAAGTTAATGAAATGATTGAAATCACAATTGTGGCTAAAACAGAAAATGTTTGTGGAATATGTGAAATCATGGGCCACCCAACACATAAGTATCCAACTATTCCAGTTTTCAAAGAAGTGTTGCATGATCAAGCAAATGCCATAAACACTTCTAAAAAGCCTACTTCATCCCCCTATATTGAGACTTACAATCCAGGATGGAGAAATCACTTAAGTTTTAGTTGGAGGAATGATAATACTGCAACACTCTCACCTTCTCAAGGGCCTTCTAATTTTGTTTCCTATGCCCCTCCACCTTGGTAGACCCTTGAGGACACGTTGCAACAATTCATGCAAGGCCAGACAGTAATTTATAATCAGACATCTTAGGCTATCAATGATATTAAGAACACTCTCACCAAATTGACCTCTTCATTGGGCATTCAAGAAAATGGTAGATTTCTGGCTCTGTCTTTACCCAACCCATAAGGTCAATATGGTGTGAGTGATTCTTTTTCTTTTGACACTTAGCTTGAGCATGTCAAATGAGTTACTACTCTTCCCAATGGAAAAGTTAGTGATAAAACCATACCTATGAAGGCCCCAAAGCCTAAGAATGTTTCAAAATCATATAGTGCCAATGACCTTGACAAGCCCGAGCTAAGTGAAGAAATGAGATGTCCAATTCCTGCTACTTTTCCTCAAAGGTTGCAGCCTCCTCAGAAATTGAACCAAAATGCAGAAAATTTTGTACTCTTTAAACAAGTCAAAATCTACATACCCTTGTTGGATGCGATAAACCAAATCTCGTCATGTGCTAAATTTTTGAAAGACTTGTGTATAGTCAAGAGAAAACTTAGAAGAAAGGATTTTTGATGAAACAAGGGAGTGCCATTATTTGGCTTAAGCTTGTAGGTTTAGAGAAGAGAAAGAGTTAGGGATTGAGTTAGACCTCATCCCCTTTTGTAGTGATAATAATAAGTAATTACAGGAGTGCCATAAGGCATAATTTATGAGTCAGCCCATTACATCAATCAAGAAAGTAAAATTAGAATAAAATGCAACTAATATTAATTATTATTCCCTATTCTAACACTCTCCCTCAAGCTGGTGCAAAAATATCTCTTATGCCTAGCTTGTTGAGAATGCCATGAAATGGTTTGCTCCCTAATCTCTTGGTGAGAACATCCGCTAGTTGGTCCCTAGTCTTCACAAATGGAATATATATGGTACCATTAGTGAGTTTTTCCTTGATGAAGTGCCTATCAATCTCCACATGCTTAGTTCTATCATGTTGAACTGGATTATGAGCTATGTTGATTGCTGCCTTGTTATCACAGTATAGTCTCATGGAGTCGGTCCGATGGATCCCTAAATCACCTAACAATAATTTAATCCATAGCAACTCACACACATCTTGAGCTATAGACTTGAATTCTGCCTTAGCACTAGATCTAGCAACTACATTCTGTTTCTTACTTCGCCATGTGACTAGGTTGCCACCAACAAATGTGCAGTATCTGGAAGTTGATCGTCTATCAGTGACTGATCCAACCCAATCTGCATCAGTAAATGCCTCCACACTAAGATGGTCATGTTTTGAGAAATAGAGACCCTTCCCAGGAGAAGACTTCAGGTATCTCAGGATTCTCATAACTGCCTCTAAGTGGGAAGTTCTAGGAGCATGCATAAACTGGCTAACCATGCTCACAGCAATGGCAATGTCTGGTCGTGAATGGGATAAGTATATGAGCTTGCCCACTAGTTGCTGGTATCTGCCCTTGTCCACTGGTGCTCCCTCTTGATCCTCACTTAGTTTCTGGCCTGGTTCTAGAGGTGTATCGCATGGTCTACCTCCAAGCAGTCCAGTTTCTTTTAGCAAATCAAGTACATACTTTCTCTAACATATGAAGATGCCATCCTTGCTCCTAGCTACTTCAATACCCAAGAAATACTTTAAACTATCCAAATATTTGATTTCAAATTCCTTGGCTAAGTATTCCTTCAACCGAGGGATCTCCTCAACGTCATCCCCTGTCAAAACAATATCATCAATATAAACAATAAGAGTTGTAATCTTACCCTGTAAGGAGTGTTTCACAAACAAGGTGTGATCAGCTTGACTCTGCTTGAACCCATATTTCAACATAGCTTGAGCAAACCTTTCAAACCAAGCCCTAGGAGATTGCTTTAGTCCGTAAAGTGACTTTCGGAGCCTGCATACTTTTTCTTTGGACTTAGCATCCGTAAAACCAAGGGGAATATCCATATAGACTTCTTCTGCTAGGTCTCCATGAAGGAGGGCATTCTTGACATCAAACTGATGAAGTGGCCAATCCAAATTTGCAGCAAGAGAGAGTAAGATTCTCACAGAGTTCATCTTAGCAACCGGTGCAAACGTCTCCTGGTAATCTATCCCATAAGTCTGAGTGAAGTCCTTAGCAACCAATTTTGCTTTGTACCATTCTATAGAACCATCTGCTTTGTGTTTTACCGTGTACACCCACTTACACCCAACTGAATGTTTGCCTCTAGGTAACTCCACTAACTCCCCTAACTCCCAAGTGCCACTTTTGCTGAGAGCTCTCATCTCTTCCATCATGGCATGCTTCCATTAAGGAATAAAGAGAGCATCCTGAAAACTGGTAGGTAGACTCACAGAAGACACTTTAGACAGAAAGGCTTTATATGACAGAGACAGATTAGCATAAGAGACATGATTAGTAATAGGATGCTGAGTACATGACCTAACCCCTTTCCTATTAGCAATGGGAACATCAAGATTTGAAAAATCAGGAATTGAAGCACTAGAATCAGAATTACCTGGACTCTCAGGAGAGGGGGTTGACTCTGGACACTCATCCGGAGAAGAAGTTGGCAGTAGAGACGGGAAAGTAGGCTCTTGCATCCAAGTGACTTGTTGTCTGTCCTTGTCCTTGATATAAACTTTGCCTGTATCCGTTTCCCCAACACCTACTGGCTCATCACCCTCTATTAGTGCAACCCCTGGCGGAAGTGGAACATGAATCTCTTCACACCAAGGCTCCCCTTGAAGGGAGGACTGCGATACCGGAGAGGTCGGAAAATAAGGCTGAGACTCAAAGAAAGTGACATCCATTGAAACAAACCATTTGCGAGTGGGAGGATGATAACGCTTATAACCCTTTCTGGTGGCAGAATAACCCAAGAAGACACACTTAAGAGACCAAGGATCTAATTTACTACGCGTGGGTGAATGATTATGGACAAAGCAAACACTACTAAAGGTCTTAGGAGAAAAAGAGAACCCAGAAAAGGTAGACCCGAACAAAACTTGGAGAGGTGTTTGTTTGTGAAGAACCTGGGTAGGAAGACGATTAATCAAATAAGCGACAGTGAGAACCGCTTCCCCCCAATAGGATCGAGGAACCCTCATCTCAAAGGATAGACAACGAGCGACATCAAAGAGATGGCGATTTTTTGCGTTCTGCAACACTATTTTGTTGAGGGGTATTAGTGCATGAAGTCTGGTGGATAATGCCATGAGTGGAAAAGTACATGGCATGACCAGAGTCAATATATTCCCCCCATTATCAGAACGTAGAATTTTGACAACCACCCCAAACTGAGTACAAACCGCTTTATGGAAGTTTTGAAACGCAGAAAAAATCTCACTTTTATCTTTCATCAAATAGACCCAACTCTTTATACATTCAATTTCAACAAAGGTAACAAACCATTTGTGACCGGTTAAAGACACAAAACGGGAAGGACCACATACATTAGAATGAATCAAAGAAAACGGAACTAAACTTTTATTAATAGAAGGAGCAAAAGAGGCTCTGTGTTGTTTGCCAAGTGGACAAGACTCATATTGAAAATCGGACACATTATTGTGCTTAAAAACAGAGGGAAATAAATGCTTAAGTAATAAAAAAGAGGGACGTCCTAAACGACGATGCCATAGCCAAATGTCTTCCTTGGTGGACGGTAACTGAATAGATGAATGAGTCAGTTTGTCGGGCTGATCCAGAATGTAGAGCCCATGTTCCTCTCTACCACTGCCAATTCTCTTCCTCGTGATAAGGTCTTGAAAAAGACAATGATCAGGAAAAATGTCACGCTACAATTTAAATCACGGGTAATACAACTCAAAAATAAAAGATTAACACTGAAATTGGGAACATGGAGAACAGAAGACAAAGGAAGGGAAAAGGTGGCATGAATTAAACCTTTCCCTGACACAGACGAAATGGTATCATCTGCAATACGCACTTTTTCCTGACCTGATGAGGGGTTATACTCTGAAAATAAATTAGAAGAGTCAGACATATGGTCGGAAGCACCAGAATCAATAATCCATGGGACAGTCATATGAGAGAGCAATGCATATGGGACCAAAGAGGTTGAGGACGGGGTTTGGTAGTTGGCAACTCTCGCCCTTGTGAGTCTTGTGAAGAAGATAATGCAACAACGATAGGCAAGAAGTCACTTTCTAATCATACTTCCAAGTGGATCCCTAAATAATCAGTTTAAACGATTCAAATTTACATGGTAGATTAGAATATTTTTACCAAAGAGGTTGAGGACGGGGTTTGGTAGTTGGCAACTCTCGCCCTTGTGAGTCTTGTGAAGAAGATAATGCAACAACGATAGGCAAGAAGTCACTTTCTAATCATACTTCCAAGTGGATCCCTAAATAATCAGTTTAAACGATTCAAATTTACATGGTAGATTAGAATATTTTTACCAAAGAGGTTGAGGACGGGGTTTGGTAGTTGGCAACTCTCGCCCTTGTGAGTCTTGTGAAGAAGATAATGCAACAACGATAGGCAAGAAGTCACTTTCTAATCATACTTCCAAGTGGATCCCTAAATAATCAGTTTAAACGATTCAAATTTACATGGTAGATTAGAATATTTTTACCAAAGAGGTTGAGGACGGGGTTTGGTAGTTGGCAACTCTCGCCCTTGTGAGTCTTGTGAAGAAGATAATGCAACAACGATAGGCAAGAAGTCACTTTCTAATCATACTTCCAAGTGGATCCCTAAATAATCAGTTTAAACGATTCAAATTTACATGGTAGATTAGAATATTTTTACCAAAGAGGTTGAGGACGGGGTTTGGTAGTTGGCAACTCTCGCCCTTGTGAGTCTTGTGAAGAAGATAATGCAACAACGATAGGCAAGAAGTCACTTTCTAATCATACTTCCAAGTGGATCCCTAAATAATCAGTTTAAACGATTCAAATTTACATGGTAGATTAGAATATTTTTACCAAAGAGGTTGAGGACGGGGTTTGGTAGTTGGCAACTCTCGCCCTTGTGAGTCTTGTGAAGAAGATAATGCAACAACGATAGGCAAGAAGTCACTTTCTAATCATACTTCCAAGTGGATCCCTAAATAATCAGTTTAAACGATTCAAATTTACATGGTAGATTAGAATATTTTTACCAAAGAGGTTGAGGACGGGGTTTGGTAGTTGGCAACTCTCGCCCTTGTGAGTCTTGTGAAGAAGATAATGCAACAACGATAGGCAAGAAGTCACTTTCTAATCATACTTCCAAGTGGATCCCTAAATAATCAGTTTAAACGATTCAAATTTACATGGTAGATTAGAATATTTTTACCAAAGAGGTTGAGGACGGGGTTTGGTAGTTGGCAACTCTCGCCCTTGTGAGTCTTGTGAAGAAGATAATGCAACAACGATAGGCAAGAAGTCACTTTCTAATCATACTTCCAAGTGGATCCCTAAATAATCAGTTTAAACGATTCAAATTTACATGGTAGATTAGAATATTTTTACCAAAGAGGTTGAGGACGGGGTTTGGTAGTTGGCAACTCTCGCCCTTGTGAGTCTTGTGAAGAAGATAATGCAACAACGATAGGCAAGAAGTCACTTTCTAATCATACTTCCAAGTGGATCCCTAAATAATCAGTTTAAACGATTCAAATTTACATGGTAGATTAGAATATTTTTACCAAAGAGGTTGAGGACGGGGTTTGGTAGTTGGCAACTCTCGCCCTTGTGAGTCTTGTGAAGAAGATAATGCAACAACGATAGGCAAGAAGTCACTTTCTAATCATACTTCCAAGTGGATCCCTAAATAATCAGTTTAAACGATTCAAATTTACATGGTAGATTAGAATATTTTTACCAAAGAGGTTGAGGACGGGGTTTGGTAGTTGGCAACTCTCGCCCTTGTGAGTCTTGTGAAGAAGATAATGCAACAACGATAGGCAAGAAGTCACTTTCTAATCATACTTCCAAGTGGATCCCTAAATAATCAGTTTAAACGATTCAAATTTACATGGTAGATTAGAATATTTTTACCAAAGAGGTTGAGGACGGGGTTTGGTAGTTGGCAACTCTCGCCCTTGTGAGTCTTGTGAAGAAGATAATGCAACAACGATAGGCAAGAAGTCACTTTCTAATCATACTTCCAAGTGGATCCCTAAATAATCAGTTTAAACGATTCAAATTTACATGGTAGATTAGAATATTTTTACCAAAGAGGTTGAGGACGGGGTTTGGTAGTTGGCAACTCTCGCCCTTGTGAGTCTTGTGAAGAAGATAATGCAACAACGATAGGCAAGAAGTCACTTTCTAATCATACTTCCAAGTGGATCCCTAAATAATCAGTTTAAACGATTCAAATTTACATGGTAGATTAGAATATTTTTACCAAAGAGGTTGAGGACGGGGTTTGGTAGTTGGCAACTCTCGCCCTTGTGAGTCTTGTGAAGAAGATAATGCAACAACGATAGGCAAGAAGTCACTTTCTAATCATACTTCCAAGTGGATCCCTAAATAATCAGTTTAAACGATTCAAATTTACATGGTAGATTAGAATATTTTTACCAAAGAGGTTGAGGACGGGGTTTGGTAGTTGGCAACTCTCGCCCTTGTGAGTCTTGTGAAGAAGATAATGCAACAACGATAGGCAAGAAGTCACTTTCTAATCATACTTCCAAGTGGATCCCTAAATAATCAGTTTAAACGATTCAAATTTACATGGTAGATTAGAATATTTTTACCAAAGAGGTTGAGGACGGGGTTTGGTAGTTGGCAACTCTCGCCCTTGTGAGTCTTGTGAAGAAGATAATGCAACAACGATAGGCAAGAAGTCACTTTCTAATCATACTTCCAAGTGGATCCCTAAATAATCAGTTTAAACGATTCAAATTTACATGGTAGATTAGAATATTTTTACCAAAGAGGTTGAGGACGGGGTTTGGTAGTTGGCAACTCTCGCCCTTGTGAGTCTTGTGAAGAAGATAATGCAACAACGATAGGCAAGAAGTCACTTTCTAATCATACTTCCAAGTGGATCCCTAAATAATCAGTTTAAACGATTCAAATTTACATGGTAGATTAGAATATTTTTACCAAAGAGGTTGAGGACGGGGTTTGGTAGTTGGCAACTCTCGCCCTTGTGAGTCTTGTGAAGAAGATAATGCAACAACGATAGGCAAGAAGTCACTTTCTAATCATACTTCCAAGTGGATCCCTAAATAATCAGTTTAAACGATTCAAATTTACATGGTAGATTAGAATATTTTTACCAAAGAGGTTGAGGACGGGGTTTGGTAGTTGGCAACTCTCGCCCTTGTGAGTCTTGTGAAGAAGATAATGCAACAACGATAGGCAAGAAGTCACTTTCTAATCATACTTCCAAGTGGATCCCTAAATAATCAGTTTAAACGATTCAAATTTACATGGTAGATTAGAATATTTTTACCAAAGAGGTTGAGGACGGGGTTTGGTAGTTGGCAACTCTCGCCCTTGTGAGTCTTGTGAAGAAGATAATGCAACAACGATAGGCAAGAAGTCACTTTCTAATCATACTTCCAAGTGGATCCCTAAATAATCAGTTTAAACGATTCAAATTTACATGGTAGATTAGAATATTTTTACCAAAGAGGTTGAGGACGGGGTTTGGTAGTTGGCAACTCTCGCCCTTGTGAGTCTTGTGAAGAAGATAATGCAACAACGATAGGCAAGAAGTCACTTTCTAATCATACTTCCAAGTGGATCCCTAAATAATCAGTTTAAACGATTCAAATTTACATGGTAGATTAGAATATTTTTACCAAAGAGGTTGAGGACGGGGTTTGGTAGTTGGCAACTCTCGCCCTTGTGAGTCTTGTGAAGAAGATAATGCAACAACGATAGGCAAGAAGTCACTTTCTAATCATACTTCCAAGTGGATCCCTAAATAATCAGTTTAAACGATTCAAATTTACATGGTAGATTAGAATATTTTTACCAAAGAGGTTGAGGACGGGGTTTGGTAGTTGGCAACTCTCGCCCTTGTGAGTCTTGTGAAGAAGATAATGCAGCAATGATAGGCAAGAAATCACTCTCTAATCATACTTCCAAGTGGACCCCTAAATAATCAATTTAAATGACTCAAAAATTTTCTATCACCATCTAATTTCGTTGGATAAGCTGTCCTTGTATCACTAACAGAATAAGGTTTACAGATTCTTATTGTCATATTTTCTTAATTCTCATAGAGTACTTGCTGCATTATGAACTTCTATTTAGGAATTAATTTATTAATGGAAAGATTTGATTCAATGTATTGCAGGTCAACAACACAGATGCTGAAGGCAGACTTACACTTGCGGATGCTCTGGTATATGCCTGTAACCAAGGTGTAGAGAAGGTACTATCTAAATTCAGTACCATATTTACATATATATTCTCTATTGCTTTAAGGGGAAGGCGGGATGGTTTGGAGGCTAAGAATGCAGACACTTCTAAGAAGGTGCTGCATTGTGTTTAGACACCGACACTACTTGACATTCATTGGATACTTCCCAGCCACATGTCATACTATTTTTAAAATTTTTCTAGACTCAGGCATGCTTAAAAAGACAGGCAAAGAACACATGTTTCTATTGCTTCGACGCACATGAAACACATTCAACTTTGAATATCAACTTGGAATTCAATGATAAAAGAAAAATAATGTAAATTTATATGCATTCTCTACCTCTAGACTTAAAAAATTATTATATTTGAATTAAATATTCAAATAAATGACATATAATCATTGTTTATCCTTATATATGGCATATAATGAATATTTATATAATAATAAAAAAAACGCTCAATTAGTGCACATTAATGTGTGTTTGGAAGGGGAAAGATTGAGTATACACCTAACCTTTAGCATAATGCGCAAAATGGTGGTCTCAAGACTTGAACCTATAAACTCCAGGTAATTAGGCCAAGTCTTAACCATTGAACCAATTTTCATCCCTATATAATGAATATATATAACTATATATTTTGCGTGTGTCCCTCAACTATTGTGTTATACATTTTTTGAAAATTTGTGTCACTGTGTTCTTGTTGTGTCCCGTGCCCGTGCTCGCGTGCGTGCTTCTTAGCTTGGAAGTCAGGCCATTTAAGAATTTTATATTTCACAAAACACAGTGGTTCATTTTTATCACCCTTTTTCTAAGCATTTGTTCCATCTTTAAAATGTCCAGTTTTTAATTTCAGAGCTGTGCTGACACTATGTTCAATTGTTTTGCAGATAGTTGATCTAGCAACATTAACTGGGGCATGTGTGGTTGCTCTTGGGCCCTCAATTGCAGGTATCTGCATTTACAAAATTTCTTCATTGATTTGGAATAATGAATTAATGCCCCTGCTAGGAATCAGTTTAGTTTTGAGAATTATGCTGGAATATATTGTGACCTCATCAGGAAAAAACCAAAGATGATCATCAGTAGGAGTACAAATGAATGTTATGGACTGTTAAAAAAATGATGTATGTTTTAGAAGAAAACGTATGATATCATTATGTAATTTTTTGGAGTTGAATTGGATTATCGGACCCCTGTAGATGGGATAGCCATGAATAATTTGCACAATTACTCGAGGATAAATTACACAAGTAGTTCCCAAAGTATGCATTCTGTTACAATTTAGACCCAAAGTATGCGATTTGTTACACTTTAGGTCCCTAGCATCAACATCATTCAAAATCAGCAACAGGAGGAGGGGTAACAAAACAAAAAACAAAAAAAACAACAAAAAAATTAAAAGATTTAAGATGAAAATTTAAGAAAGTGCATATCTTGGAGATTAAAATAAAACAAATTGCATATTTTAATAACCAAATGCTGAAAATGCATACTTTGAGACCATGTGTGTATTTGGTCATTCAGTTTTTGTTGAGGTTTCATGTAAAAAATACATCTCCTCTTGTTACTAATTTTGAATAGCAGTGACGACATAGACTAAGTGTAACAGATTTCATGGTTTGGGGACCAAAGTGGAACTAAAAGATTAGGGACTAGAGTGTGACAGAACATATACTTTTGGGACCATTTGTGTAATTAACACATTACTTAATGGACTTGGGGAATTTTATTGGAATAGTGTCTCAGGGACAAGAATTGAACTTTTTTGGGTTCTCTTTTGGGATTATTTTTAGCTGGTCAATGCCCCATTGATATGATAACTTACATGTGGCATTCACACTCATTGACAGAAATGGCAAACAATTCTAAAACTTTTGAGTCGTCATCTGACCATCTTTTCTTGATCGATATCTTATGTTTAATAAACAGGTGTCTTTACGCCTAGTGACGACCTTGCAAAGGAGGTACTTGCAGCTTCAGAGGTTGCTGGGGAAAAGCTTTGGAGGATGCCTTTGGAGGAAAGTTATTGGGAGTCCATGAAATCCGGAGTTGCTGATATGGTCAACACTGGTGGTCGTCAAGGTGGTGCCATCACTGCAGCCCTTTTCTTGAAACAGGTATAGGGCCTTATCCATCTATCTGCGTGCTTTTACTAGTTGAGTCATAATGGTTTTGATTTGCAAGAAAATCCTATAGCAGAGCTTCATGAAAAAGGACAAGACCCATAGTTCAAAGGTGTTGCAGTGTCACAACTTTATTATTGAACACTCAAACTCGTGGTCAATTGGGCATAATGTCATGACCCTGAACTATAATCCTATTTAGTACTTCATGGTAAATTACAAATTACTCCCTCTGTCCCATTTTGTTAGTCCTTTTTCCCATTTTAGGATGTCCCAAAATGTTAGTCCTATTTGAAAAGTAAAGTAAAAAATATTTAGCTTTCCAAAACTACCCTTTTTAAATAGTTAGAAATATATTAAAAATTGAAAAACAGAAGCGCATTATTGGAATAATTGCTCTAAAATTTGAATTCAAATGCAATGATTATATGTCCCCTAAAAAAGTTAGAATTTCTAAAAGGACTATCAAAATTAGACGGAGGGTGTAGATGCAAATATCTAATTATATTGTGTAATGGCTTACATGACTCGCATGCTACACACTACATTGCATCAAGACAATTTACTTGTTTGTTTCCTATACGTAGTGTGGTTAGAAGTTGAGATTTTTGGAGGGGTTTGGCGGGGAAGGAAAGGGCGATAAGGGTAATATTTTTTGTAATTTATCAATTGCTTGATTCTTGATGGGTTTCTTGCAAGTTTCAACATATTTTAGTTCTTGTTGTGTGCATAAATCTGTTTCTGTTGTCAAATATCTTTGATGCAAAATGTACTCGTGGAGAAACTAAATTGAGAATATTTGTTCTGCCTGAATTTAAGGCTGCAACCGGTTCACAAAATCCCAATGCCATTTTATTTTTTTAACTTTATCAATCACTTGGAGACCGCATAAAAGTTGTAGCACTCTGATGCTTGTTTGCTAAGAAGTGTAGACACGCTACACGACACGGGTATAACACAAGCACAATGATGCAACAATTTTAAAAAAATAGAGGACATAAAACATTGGAAACATGCTCTAAATATCTAGTTTTATTTATTATTTATATGTATATATATTTCATTCAAGATATAAAACAATTGAACATAAATTCTAATTCTTAAAGTCTTATAAAGGAGGTGGGTTTAATTAGATGATGTGCCTACCTTGAAGATGATGTGTCTACCTTGTTTTTCTTTTACCATTGAATCCCAAATTATTTTCATGTGTCTAAACAGTGGGCATGTGTATCACCAAGTTTCTGATGCGAGCCTAGGACTAAAGAACTTTAAAAAATAATATGTTTGGATGTGTGTTTGACGTGTGTCAGGAAGTGTCCAACAACTGTCGCTGTGCAACACGTGTCCGATATAGACACATCATCTTCTTAAAAGTGTTCGAGTATCTTATGTTCATGCAAAGTTTTTCTTGGTTTGTAGTAGCCTAAGAAAATTTGACATTGTGACCTTTTTTTTTTTTTTGCAGTTTGTTAGTGAGAAGGTTCAATGGATGCACATTGACATGGCTGGCCCCGTCGCAAGTGATAAAAAGAGACTTGCAACAGGATTCGGCATTTCAACTCTGGTTGAATGGGTTATGAAAAACTCTTCTTGATTACAGTGTAAAATTTACAGTTGAGTGGCAAAACGACATCCCAACAGATGGACATGATCAAAGGAGAATCTTAATTGTGTGTTGGGGGGGGGGTTCGTTTGGTGCAGTGAGATCGTGAATTATTCAAATAAAAATTATTAAAATAAAAACCATTATGAATGAAATGTAACGATGAGCTCAGTTGTTCAGAGTTTGCTTCAGTGAATTATGATTATTTGATGTTCCTTTTCCTTATTCTAAAGGGTTTGTGGAATGGTTTGTCTACGGCTCGAGTTTTTTTTTTTTATTTATTTATTTTATGAAATATATGTTTATGGAATGGATATAAATGCTGCTTGTTTTGTGGGTGGTTCGATTACTATTCAATGGGAGGTGGGAGAGAAAATTATCAAAAGGTGAGAATCTTTTGAGTGTAACTCTTGCTGTGTTTTTTTACACAAGAAAAGAGTTGCACTCCCATGATTTTGCAAATATTTTTAATCAAATAGGTTGAATTGTAAATTCTTAAAAATAATTAGGTATATTGACCTTATAAACCCAAAATAGGATGGTGATATTATATCTTCCATTATTTGGAATTGGAGAAGTTGATCAATTTTACTAACATTCCCTCTATTTTGCGTAGTTTTGAGTTTGGTTTTAACTGGGTTTTTTTCTTGAAACTCTGAGAAATAGTATGGTAATGTGATTTTTGTAATTACGAGCTATATTAATGGTGCTTGATTCAAGGTTATTTACACGGCGATATTCTAAATTATTGAGAAGTATGATGTGTTAGTTATAAAAATATATAAATGGACCTTCTAAGCTATTGAGAAATATTATTTTGATATCGTAAACTATAAAAAACGTATAAATGGACAACCTAAATTATTGAGAAGTATTACTTTAATCTCGTAAACTATAAAAATGTACAAATGGACCTCCTTTGTCCCCTTAATAATAAAAGCATATAAATAGACTCAATAAACTATAAAAACGTATAAATGAACTCTCTAAGTTATTGTCGTATTTTATTTTGACCCCTTTTGGAGATTCAATTTGTATATTTTCATAGTTTATTGAGTCTATTTGTATGTTTTTATTATTGAGGGGATAAAGGGGTTCATTTATACGTTTTTATTGTTTAAGGGACAAAGTGTTTATAATATAGGGTGACACGGATAGGCCCACAAGGCATACGGCCCACAGCAAACCACCCCAAACCCATCGCTTGGGACCAATGGCATAACTCGGTTGGCAAAGTCCAGGACAGCTGGAGGCCATCTAGACATGGAGGGCCAATGGCATTTGGGCACATGGCAGGTGGGACACGGGCCACATCAGCAGACAAAGATCTGCAGAGTTATTATCACAACACATCACCATTAATGCGTCCCATCACAGCATTTATTACGACAACACCCCTCCGTCGGAACAGAGCCCCATCACCCCGAACAAGGTAAGCTACGGCACAGGCTTTCGGCGAAAGGAAGCACGTCACAAGAGACAGGGAAATGATGACCAAAGGATATAAGCAAGGATAGAAAGACAAGAATAAGGTTAAGTTATCTCTCTCTTGATCCCTCTCTCCATATTCCCTACTTCTTCCTCTACTAATTCTCACGCCGGAGGGTTCACTGGGGGACTGCCCCGTTCCCCTTTGGGCTTGCATGCAGGTCATTTGACGGAATCATCACCCCGAACCGGAACCTGAAGAGCCTGGACCAGTCCGACCCATTCACCCGGGAAGAAGAACGTTATCAGTTGGCGCCGTCTGTGGGAACTTAGTGGTTTATCCGTGCGCTAGTTGTGTTCACTACCGCCGGAGCCCTCCCTTCTCACCATCACCTTTCCCTCTTGCCCGTCCAGGTGTATGGTCACGACTAGGTCCATGGCTTCTCACCACAACGCCGCCGATCACCAAACAGATCCCTCCCACCCAACCAACCCACCACAGTACATCATCGAGCTCACCAACAGCATTAACCGCATGGCCGAGCAAAACCAGGCCCTGATCAATGCGTTACTCCAAAGAAACCCCCCCGTTCCACCTCCAAACATTCCACCCAACCAAGGGACAACCCCAGGCCATACTGCTCCACAGCCCCCTCCGCCTAACCCAGAAGGTTCGCAGCTCCTTCCTCCCCAACATGAAAACCTACCACCCCCACCTCCACGCTCGCCAGTCGCAGCACTGGCTCCTGAGGGGGAAGCTAGCAGTGTCCAGCCTCCATTGACCGACCATGGCGACAACATTCCCCTCTGGGACGCTGAAATCCGAGCTATGAAACTCCAACTACAAGGGGTCATGCAGAACATTCAGCACAAGCCCTCAGTCACCACCAACTCGCCTTTTGTTGCCTCCAACCGCGACAAACCATTGCCTGCCAAGTTCAAGATGCCTACCGTTGACTCCTTCGATGGCACGACGGACCCAGTCGACCATCTGGAAACCTACCGCACCCTCATGGTCCTCCATGCCTTTCCTGATGAGATCATGTGCCGAGCTTTTCCAGTGACACTGAAGGGATCAGCTCGGCTGTGGTTTAGCCAACTACCGGCGGACTCCGTCTCCACCTTTCAACACCTCAGTGACTCCTTCCTGAGCCACTTTATTGGAGCCTAGCGTCAGAGACGCCCAGCCACCCAGCTCCTTAACATTCGTCAGACCGAAGGCGAGTCGCTCCGCAGCTTTGTCACCCGGTTCAACACCGAAGACCTTCAAGTAGCGGAGAATGACGACAAGGTCATCCTCACCGCTTTCATGGCCCGCCTGCGGTCGTCTGATTTCCTTTTCTCCCTCTCCAAAAACCCTCCAACCACCATGGTAGCTCTGCTATCCAAAGCCCAGAAATACATGAATGCTGAAGATTCCCTGGCCGCTCGGCAAGAGCCGACCCCTAAAAATCCGACCCCCAGAGAAAAGAGGAAAGACTCCGAGCCCAGAACCGCCCAGTATAACAGCCAAACACCCCACTATAATGACCGACCCCTCCGAACCGACCGGTCGACTCCGACCAGACCGCCCGGTCGGTTTGGGCGGTACACACCTCTCAACTCCCCCATGGAGCACGTCCTCAATCAAATCCAGCGGGACTACCCCCTCAAGTGGCCCCTACCGTCCCAAAACCCTTCCACCCGGAAAGATCAGTCCAAATACTGCCGCTTCCACCAAGACCATGGCCATACTACCGACGAGTGCATTAACCTCAAAGACCAGGTCGAGACCTTCATCCGCCAGGGCCACCTCAACCGATTCACAGACCCCCGCCCCGCAAGATAATCACTCTATGTGCTCGGTTAAGAGAGCAAGTAAGAGTCGTCCTTGCGCTTGGGCGGACGTAATATACACATGCCGTGCTATGGCATCGTTCTGATTGGGTGGTCCGAGGATCGATGTACTTCGACAAAATAGAGTTCCATCTACAAGGCTTACCTATGACTCAAGTCGTCCTCAGTCTCGAACGTTAACAAAGCCCTTCTGAATGATCATGGCCTCTTTTAGCTTGACTTCTGTGATGAGCGACATAACACTCCCCTGGCACGGATTTGTTCTCGCTTTGACAGTATCCGACACCGAGATCAGGTAGGAAATTTCATGGCCAGATGATATGTGGATGTGATGGCTTGGAAGGCATTTAGGGCTGGGCGGCCAAGATAATGTTGTAAGCGGAGGGGCAAGTCGACCACAAGGAAGGTGAGGCAACTTAGTGGTCTGCCGCGGGTGCTCGCCGATGGTGATAGGCAGATCGATGGAGCCGATGGAGGCTCACTCGGTCGCCGGTGATGCCGACCAGAGGGGTTTGGAGACGAGAGACAAGCTCTCCTCCCCGATCTTGAGTTGGCGAAGCAATTGAGGAAGATGATGTCTGAAGAGCTGCCGTGTCTATGAGGACTCGTCTGACCTTGTAGTTGGAGAGGATGGCGGAAATACAAGGGGTCATCATGTGGGTAACAGACTCCTGCACAGTCGGTGTCGGTGAAGGTGATGGGGTTCGATCCATTGTTTTGACTGTTTGGGAGGTCGGTCCACCGTCGCCACTGCTTTGTCTGAGCCCTTGGCCTGATTTTTCTGAGTTCTGCCTTCTGAGCCGAGCGGGATGGCCCCCCGCAAGGCAAGGCCCCCGAAATGACTCTGATTTCCTCCGACTGGTGGATGGGGGGGGGGGGATTGCCCGGAGGGCCGAGGCTGTTAGGTGGCGAGCGATCGTGGCCTTCGTTTGGTGGGGGCTTTGAAATTGCGGGGTGGTGTGCCGTCGGCGATTGTTCCTGGGAGGTCAGTTCTTTGCCTCTGTGCGT
>NW_021029394.1:4206-14823 GCF_004153795.1 Camellia sinensis
TGTATTCTTTTCTCCCGTATATATATATATATAATAAAAATATGTAAATTATATATAAATATATATATATACTATTTACATTATAATTCTAATTACATTGATATTTATCCCAACTTAAAACTAAAATCTGTTTCATTGTTTTCCAATCATTTTATTTTTTGAAAATAAATAATAACACTTAATTTGTATATTTAAATAAATAATAATAACATTTATGGAAACACTCATTATTTCCAATCATTTTATTTTTTTGAAAATAATAAAACTTTCTATAAGATATTCACACCTTTATAATATTTATGTGAAGATGTTCATCTCTCAGAAAACAAAACAGAAAAACATTCTGGTATACGGCTGTACTCTCAGAATCATATTCGTCAAAAGATCTCCGCGAGTCAGTAAGCGACGTAAACATGTTTGGAAATGATAATGACCATAACTACGTTATGAACTCCTACTAAAGCACGATCGGACTGGATGTAACTCATCATTGTGTGTTTGGAGCGCTCCTCTCGCAATCTTGAGTCAGATTGTATTATTAAGTAAGCGCTGGCCGGCTTCGTCTTTTCAACATAATCATCACGCAGTAAATCAACAAAGCCAAATTGATCTCTCTTTCCCCTTTCAAGTTTACCTACTTACAGTACCAGCTGAACTGGTCTTCCACCAGACATAGTAACGCTTTAGCTAGTTAACGAAAGTGCATACCAATGATTCTTCTGTCTATCAATTAACTGCATTGCATTGAGATGATGTGAGAAGTAGCCATTATTCGGCAATTAATGAAGCCCAAGCTTATATTTGCAGTGGAATCCCCGTTAAATAGTCGTGCATTACGATGGAACTCCTAATTCTCTGGCAAATTTACAGCCTTTTCATCATTTCTTCACATGTACTGCAGTTAGCATTCAAGTAATGCCTTTGATTTTCACTGTGTCAAGCCTGTGCTTTATTAAAAATTTGGGGCTCGGCACAAATACGAAACCTCTCTCCAACGCATAATGGTTGGGGATTCACGTTTCATCATCTTTTGTAAAATCAAGTCCCACCGCGGAGACTTCATCAAACTGCTCTTCCGTAGTTTTGCAGATACCCCAATTGGTTTAATAGTATTCCCAACAGGGGACACCAACTTGATTCATTTATCTCTTTCAACTTGGGGATGCCTTGAGGCGGTCTTGGAAAGTTAACATACCGCAGAGGATTTCGCAGATATTCCAGACGATAGAGCGCCAGGGCTTTGAACCCAAATACATTACCACAATGGAAGTTAAACATTTGAGTAACAGAACCTCGGTTCAAAAAAGGTCTAAAGGATACCGCTACATAAGCAATAAATTGACTTTCTTCTCCAGCAACGGCTACGATGTGGTAGCATCGCCTTGTTAACGATCAAGGCTAGTAAGTCCATCGTCCCACACAGTGCCATGTACCAGTTAAGAAGATTCGCAGCTACCGCGGCCCTGCTTCTTCAGGTGGAAATCAGGTTGCGGAGTTACTCGGAATGCTGCCAAGATATTCAGTATCTTTGGTTCATAGTCAGGTTATAATATCAATTTTGTAGCTTTAACCACCAGCTTTGAATCCAACACTTGCTTTAGGTCGTCTGTTTGTCGGTGACATTAAATCCCTTTCCCTACAACTCATGAATTAAGAATTCTACAAACAAACAAGGTCTACTCCGACGATTAGGCCCGTTAATGAAACTTTTCACAGGAATTATTTCAAAAAAAAGTATTAACTAATACCTAAATATTAATACCTAATAGAGGTTTGGTTATAGCCATGGTAATTGTGCATCATACTTATATCTTGTTAATTCTTATATATTGTGTTAGTATGTTTCTACTGGGTTTTGGCTCTCCCTACTTGGGAACCATTTTCAAGTGTTGAAGACATGCCTCCGCCGAGACAGTAGTTTGGGGAGACTTGGAGCAAGAGCTTCCTTTTGTTTTATTTATTTTGTATAGCCAAGGGTTACGTTGTATTGAGTTAGACTCATCATTTTGCTATAACCAAGCAATGTCTTGGAAACGTGTAAGCCCGTAAGGCATTCATTTTTGTTGATTATTAACTGGTAGTGCATGCTATAAATTCAGAACGAACATTAATGAATGTATACTGCATGTGTTATCTTTTGTAATACGAACTCTGATGAATGAAAAGTATATTATTTCTATTAATATTCTGTTTTAAAGATTAGATTTATTGTAATAATTTGGGGGCGTTACTTATTAATATATTTGTTAGATTCCTCATGAAGAACCCACCTAGTCCTACGTAAAGTTTTTAACTCGTCTCACTCATCAATCCATGAAGTGACTTAAAAGTCGAGAAAGAGAGTGTAACAGTAATCACTCCACTTTAATTTTTGGGACAATTATAAAAATAAAAATAAAAATTCAAAGTTTAAGTCTTATAATAAAATAAATCATGAGTTTAATTTTGCTGATACTGTTATTGATGTACCTATCATTTGTTCTGTTTTTCTTCCAGACAACTGTCTCGAAAAGTAGTCTTTTTGATCATTTGATAAACTTTTGGGAATTTAGGCCGGGACTTGATCCAGGAACTTGAAGCCTTTATTTTTTGGTGGATTTTAAGTTCCAGACACCACTCTATCGACAGGTAATGGTTCTGTGCTTAATTTGGTTGTACTGTACATCTATCTAGTCTGTGAACTTCATAACCATAGCTAATGCAGTTCTGCTATCATTTCATTTTATGTAGTTTTTGCATTTTCTTTCAAGGAGAGCATATCTTACAATGTTCCCAACATGTAGCGTGCGAGGCATTTAAGTATTTACGTTACCTGGTTGATCTTTGCTGGTGTGTTTGTGGAAGTAATTTGTAGTATAGAAAGTAATTGGGCCTCCATATATATAGATAGAAAAGAAACTTGGACTGGGCTTTCTTATTCTACTTTGTTACATAAGATTATGTATGTGATGCTCAAAATTATAATATACAGAATAATGATCCATCTTTATTAAATAATTTTTGAGACAATATACTTGATTAGTGTGTTTTTGTATAACTCATCTATCAAGTTTATAAATAATGCCGCATAGTATTATGGAATACTAATAATTTGGAGAATTCTACCATACACATCCATTTATCATATGCATCATTAGTTATGTCATTTTTTTTTTCTTTAGTTATGATGAATTATCTTCGTTAATTATGATATTATTTTAGTTAAGACTTATAAGATCTTTGGTTGTGCCTCTTGTGGTGTTTGGTTATGATTTATTTATTTTTTAAGTTATGACTCAGAAAGTATGAAATTATATCATTTTTTTCTTCAATTAATTGATTTCACGTGTTGTTGTATAAGTATTTCATTTTTTATGTTCTCCTATTAAATCGGTAAACAACTAACTAGGATAAGACTACCTACCTATTTGAGAGAAATTGGATGGATAGGTATCATGGTACATGAATACGTAGGTATTATATTTAGAGTTACTTTGATGAGATATTTTTGTGGATGTGTACAGATGATGGATAAGAGTTTGATCGATTTGCTAAATAGGATGTTGAGCGAATACATTAATGGGATTGATGAATTCCTTGTGTTTGCCTACACCAATAGGGTTGAAGGTTCGATGATCAGTTGTCCGTGTAGGAAGTGTGAGAATCGATACTATTTTGTACGAGAGGGTGTACGGGAGCATCTGATTTTGAATGGTTTTTTAAAAAATACAAACATTGGATTAATCATGGGGAATCTTACGTATCTCTGCATGGTAATCGAGAGAATGAAACATTAGCTAATTTAGACATTGGGGATGATATGATTGGAATGATACAAGGGGCTATGGGAAATCCACATGCTGGTACAAGTGTTGAGGGTGATGAACCACAGGGGCCTGATCCCCGTGCATCTGAACCCCAGCTCGGTCCAAATGTAGAGACTGCAAAGTATTTCAAACTTCTTCAAGATGCACAAAGTGAATTGTATCCGGGTTGTTAGAAGTTCACATCTTTGTCATTCATTGTTCGACTTCTACATTTGAAGGTGCTTTATCAGTGGACAGACAAGTCTATTGACATGCTGCTTGAGTTATTGAATGAGGCATTCCCGTTGGGTGTGAAACTCCCGGACTCATATTATAAAGCTCAAAAGGTCACAATAGATTTGGGCTTCACGTATGAGACGTGGGATGCATGTCCCAACGGTTGCGTGTTGTTTCGAAACGAGGACGCCAATCTTGACAAATGTGTCATATGCAACAGTTCTAGATAGAAATCAAATGGTGATGGTGGTTCAAATAGTCCTAACAAAGGTGGCAAACAAATAGCTGCAAAACAGATGAGGTATTTTCCTTTAAAGCCAAGGTTGCAGAGGTTGTTTATGTCATCCAAGATGGCCAAGTTCATGAGATGGCATGCAGAGGAACGAACTGATGATGGTATCTTCAGGCATCCTGCTGACTCCCTTGCATGGAAAGATTTTGACCATCGGAATATTAACTTTAGTAATGATTGCCGAAGTGTAAGGCTTAGCTTAGCATCTGATGGTTTTAACCCATTCAGGACGATGAACATAGTTCATAGTACTTGGCCTGTTGTGCTCATTCCATACAACTTGCCGCCATGGATGTGCATGAAGCAACCATTTCTAATTTTATCCGTTCTTATTGATGGCCCGAAAGGACCTGGTGACAAGATTGATGTGTATATGTAACCGTTGATTGAGGAGTTGAAAGAACTATGGAATGAGGGTGTGTCAACATTTGATGCATCAACATATCAAATGTTTCAAATGTATGCAGCTTTACTGTGGACAATTAGTGATTTTCCTGCATACGCAAACTTGTCAGGATGGAGCACTAAAGGCGAATATGCATGTCCTTGTTGCAATAAGGAAACTACATCGTGTTGGTTGAAGCATAGTAGGAAACAATCATACTTGGGTCATCGCAAATTTTTACTTACTGGCCATAAATTTCGGAAGGATAAAGTATCATTTGATGGTAGTCGGGAAGTCAGACTCAAACCAAAATTGTTGTCTGGAACTGAGATGTTGCTACAATTAGAATCTGAGGGTATTTTAACCCAATACAAGAGGGATGACCTTAGGAGGTGTACCAGAAGGGGAGAGAGAAGGAAAAAGCTGGACATCGCACCCATAGTTGGAAGAAAAAGAGTATCTTTTATGAATTACCATATTGGGAGCACAATCTAATAAGACACAACCTCGATGTGATGCATATAGAGAAGAATGTTTGTGACAATGTGTTGTGGACAATATTAGGGGTTGCAGGAAAATCGAAGGATGGTGTTAATTTTTCTATATAAATAAACATTGTATATTTGCAAATTATTTGGATTCTAATTTTCATATTTCTAAATAAAAATTTAGATGACCAGTAAGGGGGAGTCTACTGATAAGATGAATGTTTGGCTTATGACACGTAGAGTAGATGACCCAGAGGTTATTCAGACCTTGGTAGTTTTCAAACACCTTTGATTGTATTTAAAGTTTATTTTTTGTGTGTCAACCATCTTAATTTGGTATATACTTGTATGTCTTATTCAATAATTTTATTATGTTTTATTGAATTTTCAACTAAAGTTTTTGTATGGCTAAAATTTCAATCTACACAGCAAACACCTTGAAGTGCTTAAGCTCAAAATGCCTCGTGTTGACGATCATCAGCTTTGGCGTGAACATTTTGAAACTTTTCACATTTGGTTCAAGGAACATGTATGTATTTAACTCTATAGATTCTAGTTACTTAAGTTGAACTACATTTTAAATTTTACATTTTCGTGTTAAATAGGTCCAAACTTTGCGAAGGACTACTGATGTCATACTTTCTGAAGAGATTATTCTATTGGCAAATGGTCCTCATAACTTGGCAAGGAGGTTCAACGGGTATATACTGAATGGGTTTCGATATCGAGTAAAGGCCATGGATGATCGTCGAGCCACACAAAATTGTGGTGTAGCTTTGAAGGCAGATACCATAAGTTATGCTAGTCGAAAAGACAAGAATCCTCGTGTGGGGTTTGTGTACTATTATGGACAATTGACAGATATTGTTGAGATTCGATATTCCACTGAGAAGAAACATGTGTTGTGTAAGTGTGATTGGATTGACAACATTCACGGAAAGAAAGAAGATGTCTTCAATTTCACGTTGGTGAACTTCAATCATTTGTTGTACCGAGATGATCGAATTACCAATGAACCTTTCATCTTGGCGTCCCAAGCAGAGCAAGTTTGGTATGTTGCAGACCCGTTACAACCAGACTGGCAAGTCGTAGTGAAGATGTCTCAAAGAGGTTTATTTGATATGAGTTCGACTGATCCACAAATCGAGCCATACATGAGCCAACAATTGGAAGAAAATATAATGCTTCGTGATGAAGAAATTGGTTGGGTGAGGGAAGCCGCAGAAGGGGAAACAGTTGATGTTCAAATAGGCTGATATTTATTCAACATTAGTAATTCAATTAAGGCCAAGGTTGTAGTTAATAATCAATTTCTTAATTTACTTTGTCTTTGTAATTGTATTAGTTCAATTAATGTCATATTATAGTTGATGACAAACCATTGTCTATGTTTCTAATGTCAATTAATGTTATATTGCTTGTAGATTATTATGGGAAGGAAGAGGAAGCCTGATCATCCCCGGCGCATGATGTCTGATGTGCTACATAATAGGACATCAGTAGCACCACCATCAGAGAAGGCATCACATCGGCCACCATCGGAGGGGCCATTAGTGCCACCACCATCTGAGGGGCCATTAGTACCACCGTATCGACCACCATCAGTGGCACCACAGCAGCTACCATGTACTCAGCCTCCACGCCTACCATCGGTGCGTCCACCATTAGTGGCACCACAGCAGCTATCATCATCAGCTTATGAGCCATCTGCAGGTATATAAATTTTCTTTGAGTTGTATGAAAATTATTTACACATACATTTATTTATGCTCATTATATATAACTTGTTTATTCTCATTGTATTTTGCAGACCCTTCGACTTCTTCACAGCCCACCTTAGGTTTATTTGATATGATTTGTATTCACATTATTTAAATTTGCATTTGTTTATTACCATTGCATATTGTTTATTGTTATTGTATCTCGCAGGTCATGTTAGTTCTTCATCAACCTCGATTAGGCGTGGTAGAGGATGTGCCAAGGGCATTAAAGAGTGGGGTACTGGTAAAAAGCTGGACATACAATTTGATGCAAATTACTGCCCAATAGGAGATAACGTGGCCAAGTTAACTACTCAACTTGGCATTATTGTGCGGAATGGTAACATTGTTCCTCTTACTTTTCTTGACTAGAACAATGTGCCTGATGATATTGTTGATGCTATCTGGAAGGATGTGAAGGTAAAAGTATATTTTTGTCCACAAATTCGAATTCCAAATTTGTGTTATACTTAGCCTTAAACTTTGAAATTGTGTTTTATAGGACAATTTGAATATATGTCCAGAGGAGTACAAGCCAATCTGCATGAAAAACTGCAATAGTATATGGAAGGATCACAAGAACAAGATTAAGGCTAAGTATTTCAAGCCTAGAAGTTCTGATCCTAATCTGAAGGATGATGTTCCTATGCACATTGTGCCAAGCTAATGGGAACAACTTGTGGAGTATTGGCGTACTTCCGATGCTGAGGTATACAAATAAGTTATATTTATGATATGTAAACATACAAATCATATTTACATACTTACATTTGTTGAACCTGTTATAGAAAATTGCAAGTAGGAACGCTAAAAATCGGCGAGCTCACGGCATAGCTCATACTACAGAGTGTATTACTTTCTCTCAGATCTGGCATGAGGTTTACATATATTGTTTTATTTTTGTATATAAATAAACATTGTATATTTGCAAATTATTTGGATTCTAATTTTCATATTTCTAAAAAGATGTAGATGACCAGTAAGGGGGAGTCTACTGATAAGATGAATGTTTGGCTTATGACACATAGAGTAGATGACCCAGATGTTATCCAGACCTTGGTAGTTTCCAAACATCTTTGATTGTATTTAAAGTTTATTTTTTGTGTGTCAACCATCTTAATTTGGCATATACTTGTATGTCTTATTCAATACAAGATGAGTTTAATCGTCAACTCTCTATGCTACCTGAGAATGGTCGGACTTTGGAGGCTAGGAATGCCATTTTTCATGAGTTGATAGGTCATGACGGAAATGGATATTGTCGCACATACGGGAGAATTGTGCCTCGGAGAGCGGTGTATAAAGATGGTGCTGGGCCATCACAGTCAACACCCCAGCCGTCGACTATTGATCAGATCACGCAGCAGGTTCGTGCAGAGCTAAGGGATGAGTTGAGGAAGGAGCTGAGAGCAGAGTTCTCTACACATTTACAGCAGATGAGAGTTGAGATGATGGCCCTTGTGTCACAGGGGGTGAGTGTGGATCCCAACAGACAGGTTCCATATAAATTAAATTGTTTAATAGTTCAATTTTCACTCAAGATTATATATAAAATTCGAATATGATTAACACATTATGCATTGACTAACATAGGTTCCTGATGCATCGAGTAGCCACCGGGCATTTAGGGAATCTGCAGAAGACGAGAATCCATATACACTACCACCAGAAGATCAGGTATAAAATGTATCTTTGCATTCTACTTGAATTCGAGGTGTTAACGCCCCAAAATCACCAAACGGCGTCGGTTTGGCACGAAACTTGGCACACACGACCGCCTAGGCATGAGAGACTTGTGGGAGAAGACAGGGCCCGAATCGGGTTCCCGGTTTGGGGGTTGGAGCCGGATTTCACTTTAGGCAAATTAGTTCTTTAAGAAACTTGAATTCGAGGTGTTAACGCCCCAAAATCACCAAACGGCGTCGGTTTGGCACGAAACTTGGCACACACGACCGCCTAGGCATGAGAGACTTGTGGGAGAAGACAGGGCCCGAATCGGGTTCCCGGTTTGGGGGTTGGAGCCGGATTTCACTTTAGGCAAATTAGTTCTTTAAGAAACTTGAATTCGAGGTGTTAACGCCCCAAAATCACCAAACGGCGTCGGTTTGGCACGAAACTTGGCACACACGACCGCCTAGGCATGAGAGACTTGTGGGAGAAGACAGGGCCCGAATCGGGTTCCCGGTTTGGGGGTTGGAGCCGGATTTCACTTTAGGCAAATTAGTTCTTTAAGAAACTTGAATTCGAGGTGTTAACGCCCCAAAATCACCAAACGGCGTCGGTTTGGCACGAAACTTGGCACACACGACCGCCTAGGCATGAGAGACTTGTGGGAGAAGACAGGGCCCGAATCGGGTTCCCGGTTTGGGGGTTGGAGCCGGATTTCACTTTAGGCAAATTAGTTCTTTAAGAAACTTGAATTCGAGGTGTTAACGCCCCAAAATCACCAAACGGCGTCGGTTTAGCACGAAACTTGGCACACACGACCGCTTAGGCACGAGAGACTTGTAGGAGAAGACGGGGCTCGAATCGGGTTTCCGATTTGGGAGTTAGAGCCGGATTTCACTTTAGACAAACTACTTCCTTAAGAAACTTGAATTCGAGGCGCTAATGCCCCAAAATTACCGAACGACGTCGGTTTAGCACGAAACTTGGTACACACGACCGCCTAGGCACGATAGACTTGTGGGAGAAGACGGGGCTTGAATCGGGTTCCCGGTTTGGGAGTTAGAGTCGGATTTCGGTCTAGTCAAAATTATTTACTAAACTATCTTTCTAATTATATAGTAGTCAATTTTTTTTATATTTTTCTGTAATTAAAATATTACCACCATTATATGGTTATTAATTATTTTTATCTTGTTTTTTTCAGATATTTCCTGAGTAGCAGTTTGCTTCTCGTGGAATGCGGGCGTATAAAGATTATGACCAACTTTTGTTTTTGTAACCCACGAAAGAATCAAGACGAAAACTTTTGGTTTTGATTTTGATTTTGATTTATGTTATTTAAATTTGTGAACAACATTATGTATGTATTATGCGACATTATGTAGTGGCATAATTTTTATTGTTATGAATTTTTATTTATATATTGTTATGAATGGAACAACATTATGAATTTTCATCATGTGCCAACTTTTGTTTATGTATGTATTTATATTATTATGCAATTATCGGGTTTTTTTTAGTTATTTTTCATTTAATACAGGTTATTTTCATATTTTTAATAATTTTAATACAAGGTTTTTTTTTAATTTTTTTTTTGAGACGACAGAACACCCCGTCTCAAAAAGAAAATTGAACTAGGCTTTTTGCGACAGCACCTATACTGTCGCAAAAGGTAGGGAATTGAATTGAGGAATAAGGCCTTTAGCGACGGTATCATTGCCGTCGACAATAGTCATTAGCGACGACTCAGGTTACTGTCTCAAATACACTTTTAGCGACGGTATTTTTGCCGTGGCAAAAAACCCTTTTAGCGACGGCAATATTGTGCCGTCACAAAAAACTCAGATTTTCATCCATTATTAGGGACAGAAATTTGCCGTCGCAAAAAAGGCATTTTCCCCTCGCAAAAACAAAGGCGACAGCAAACTAAAACCCTTTTGCAACCCCTTTTGTTGCGACCCCCACTTGCCGTCGCAAAAAGCCAAATTACCGGCATTTGGGG
>NW_021029396.1:0-68025 GCF_004153795.1 Camellia sinensis
CCGTTTCTTCTTGCCTCCTCCTTGCGCGGCGCCCTGACGTGTTTGCCGCTGGGTTTCCACTCCCACTTGGGGCACGATCACTCCTCTCTGCTCTCTCACTGCCAGCATGTTATGGCGGCTCCAATCGGATAACCATTCACGTTTTCGGCCTTCTCGCCTTCAGGCGTCCTGTTTTTGCCTTAGCACAACTTATCTCTGCTCCGCGGCAATCTCTGACCTATACATGCGCTGGAGCAGAGCAGTCATGAGCGTTTAGTTGCTGCACCTACATTTGTCCTGCTTGCAGCCGGACTTGCGACAACGTTTGTAGGACCGCAGTCATGGTCCACACATGACTTCAGAGTATACTGATGGCCTCAATATCAGTTTGCACCGCCATTTATTCTGCTCGTCCGAA
This sequence comes from Camellia sinensis, assembly GCF_004153795.1. NCBI lineage: Eukaryota > Viridiplantae > Streptophyta > Magnoliopsida > Ericales > Theaceae > Camellia > Camellia sinensis. Next base: position 398 of record NW_021029396.1, read on the forward strand.
GAATCAATCCCGGAACCGCTATCCGGTATAGTTCGAACCCCGAGAGCCAATACACATGGAGTGGATGATGTGAAATGATGCTCTTCATGGCACACGCACTATATCAGTACTCTTACGTGCCAGGAAGCTCGTCCACAGTATTTCTGAGGAACGAATCATCGCCTAAGCATGTGAGCATGACCCTTTTATAATCGACTCCTACACTCAAACTCAGTTGGCGTAATATTCTTACCAAAGAAGAAACGAGCTTCACGGCCAACGACCATATGCACTCGCGTGTAGGCCATGTTTCTGGGCGTAGACTTGAAACGCGGGAAGAAGAGCTTTAATCTTTATGGAGGCATGTGCTGACACTAGCTGTCTTCGAGCATCGGATGTCTACATCCATCGCGCCCCATCATGTTCGGATCTACTTAGCAGCAGTATTACAGAGTTTTCTGCTTTCCAGTAACAGCGAAAGAGTTTTTTTCAGAGGATTTTCAAGAAGTTTTTAGATCTGCTGCATAACCTCAGGCCTGCATAGCATCAACCTTGCAGGTGTGATTTAAATAGAGGAAGCCTGCATCATATATGGCAGCCTACGCCGTAATTCCGCGGCCACTTCGTCCAGACGACAACGCTGACAATTATACGCCAACAGGGGCGCGCCACTCATGTCCTCAAGGCCACACTCACTGCGTGCCCGCGATCTGTCCGACACATGCTTTTTATGGGCATGGGAGCACAGCTTTTGATGCGAATGAGCTACGCTCTTTTCATTGGATCAAGATGACATCTTTGGGTCACACCTCGTAATTTCTTTGGGTAATATCAGGTAGCCGATGCAAAACTAATTTACAACCTAACAGGCGGTACATACCACTAAGAACATCTAGGTTAAAATTGTACCAATTCTTCTGATCATTTGATTTCCCCGGTTAGTCTCCTTTCATGCGCCGACAAGACTGTTGTTTGAAACTGTCCCCAGACTTGATTCCCGGTTAGTTTTCTACCAGTTGGACCAGCAAGATCTGCCGTAACAACTGTCCCACAACAACTGCTCACAACTGTCTGCTTAGCATACGGTTCCGACTGACCCCATAAACTGTTTCTTCTTACAACGTGGCTTCCCGACATTACCCCATTAAAACTGTCTTCTACATCGGGTTCTGACCACACCGCCATTCCCGAGCTTGTCCTCTACCAGTTTATGACCACCCCACTACGGTTCTTCATCAACGTTATGACCAGCTACGCAATATATGAATACAGGTGTCTTCCCGTATACCAACGGTCTGGGACACGGAACCACTTTAACAGTAAGGCATTCCTATCCTTCTTTTTTTATGTATTTCTTGTTTTGTTCCTCTCTTCAATACTGCAGTTGGTTAGTTTTCTATCCTCTTGAGGTCTGCTGGGGCTGCTAATTAAATTTACCTCACAATCCTTGACCCACCACTACCAACCTCTTCCACCTACATACAACCACTACCAGCCTCACCTATACCTCCACTAACCTATCAACCCACTAACGTACCACCACCCTATACACCACCATACATCACCAATCACTACAGACCATACATCTTATATAGGACCATTTGTAAATAACACTACACAATCAACAACCATAATCAATCCAAATAATATATCAATTTTAAACTGTGTGACTATAGCTAGTATGCTATTATCAATTATTTGAATGGAAAGTGTTTAATTATGAAGTATCTGTCTCATTATAAGTTGTTTGGCCAGGTCTGAGCCATGGTTATAACATTGGTAGCAATTGAAAGAAATTAAAAAATGGTATGTAACCATTGGACTCTGATTATGTGCATCGAACACTGTAAAGTGTTAATAGGTGATTAAGTATCAGTGCGTTGGCCATCTATCAACGTGCTAATCTCTTTTAGTCACTCAGGTTGGGCATGATTTGGATTTTAGATGTATTTTCCACTGAGTGGCTGTGGCTCGACTGCCTATAAGGAAACACTTCATTTTCGTAAGATTACGCATCTCATGCAAATTGGCTCCATATCCTCTCAGATCAGGACAAGCTTGAGGCCGAGGCTAGAGCGGACAAGACATTTTTGTCTGTCTATTTCCTTTGATGTCATTTTACAATGTAAAAGTCACAAACAAGGGGGCTTATAAATGTGTATTGAGTTATGTACTTATCTTCCCTTCTTTTGTAACATAAGTGATTAACTTGGAAAGCTTGTTAGCCATTAAACATTGTAATACTTTTGGAAAGACATACTCTGAATGAATGTGAGAAGCAATGTAGATCTCTATACTATATAAATGCTTGTCTCTAATGAATGTGGCTCTATCTATAGTTACCGTAATGATTATGGGCGTCACTGGCTTCGCACCATTTTGCACAGCGCGCAATTGTGCGTAAGGCCTGGTCGATAGACTATCGTGTGCATTCGATAGTGCTACTTCTGCACTAGGCAACAAACGCAATCGTGGCGAAGCACCATGGAGACGCTGTTCTAGTGGATTTAAAATGCTCGGTGCGTCCGTGATCGATTGATTGTGGCATAGGTCCGACAGTTGCATGTCGGGTTGGCATAACTTGATTTGCACAACAGTTAGCACCACATGGGCAGATGGGTGGCGCATCCAATCAAAATGGAGTTGGTATGTCTAATGCAAGATATATAGTAAGCTCAAAAGAATGCTATAATTCAAATAAGGGATCTATATTTTGACATTGGCATGATTTCAAAGAGGATCCTAATAGGCAAGTTAGTATAATGATGTTTCTAGTATATTAGCGCCTATTTATGATTATTTTATGTTTTATAGAATTTTTTTAAGTTATCGGTCCAAGGGTTATTTTATAGATTTATTATTGTTGTATGATGGTTGTAGGGTCACCGCATTGGTGGGCCCCTTGTAAGGGCGTCAAGTGTATTTAGATTGTTTATGTTTCATCTTATGCTAATCTTATATTGGTTTTAAATTAGTTTCTTAGAAGCTAAAGATATTATAGTATCCTTTTTTTTGTTTCTAATTGGTTTAGGAAAGTCTCTACGTCTATATTAAAAAGTCAACCGTAACGCTTCTAATTTCAATAGAATCGATATTTACTAGGGAATTTCAGAGCTTTTTGAAGCATCTTATTAGAGATTGTGTGATTGCAAACAAACCCTAGCATTGCGATGCGTCTAAGGACGATTCTATAGAGTTGATTCCTTAGATTATTTTTCTTCTTCTTATTGCCTTTCTTATCTCTCTCTTCTGTTTCATTTTGACTATTCTAGATTAGCGTTCACGGAGTCACTGTTTACAGCCTCATGACAGCAGCCCCATAAAACAGTGCCACAATCTCATTTTTATACTCAAAACTCTTACCCCTTTATCACTGATACAAACCGCTCAATGGTAGTAGGCGAAGAGGTCGTTGAAGTCTACTAAGCACCGCGAGTCTGCGGTGCAAATTGCACCCGCTCACGATTGGATTGTGTCTCATCACTACACCCATTTGAGTAAGACAAGATCTAGACCATTAGACTTGATCCAACATCATATCTGTTAGTGCGATCAAAGATCATGATCCTTCCAAATCGGGTGCATCCAGGTCTATAAATAGGCATGCGATCAGGCCATTCAATTCATTCTATCCAATAAATTTGATAGACAAGTTCTAAAACTATTCTCTCTCTCTCTCTCTCTCTCGATTTCAAATTTTCAATCAAGAGCTTTCTATTATTTGATATTTTGTGTATTCTGAAGAAACAAAATATCAAACCCCGATTCTCTAGTTTTGTTTAAACAAAGGCATTCCGATCTATCTTCGTGGCAAATGTAGACAAAAGATTTAGATCAACTTCGTTGTATCCTGATAGGCGGATTTGCTGTAACTTGGTGCACACCATCTGTTGGGGACAAATATATCTTTAAGAAAGCGACGTTCGTAACGTAACTCGAAGCGTAATATTGCAAGCTGCTATTCTAAACATAGTCATCATCATCGTCATTCCGAAGGATTTGCACCAGCATAATCCTGAACATATTTAGTTAATTAATTCATAGACTAAGACAAATAGGTAAGGATTACCTAAAGCTAACCTTGAGCAACTCTACAAATGGAATTCACTAGTTTCTTTTGCAGTTGATCTAATTAATAGTCACAGCTTAAATACTATGGCACATTCTCATGACTTGTTTACTCTTCATATTATTAGAGTGAATGTCTCATTTTACCATTGCATTTCCATTTCCTTTAAAAGACGTACACATAAATAATAGGATATTGTAAACCTCCATTTGAATTTGATGGAAATATCAAATAATGAAATCCCAAATAAAATAAAAGTCAACTCCTCCTACAAGAACAAAATATGAGTTTTTTGGATTAGCTAAAAATGGAATATTCTCTATGTACAGTATATGCTAAAACTGAAATGTCATAGTTCCACTCTTAGCATCTAATTAGAACATGCAAAAAAGATTGATCGAATAACTTTAACTTTAGATGTTTGACAAACACTTTGGGTATTCACAGCTCCTCCAAGAAATTAAGTGTCAGAAATTGACTTTTGACTTTCACTTACTGCCAAATGACACAATAATATTCAATGGAAAAATGTGCCCTAAAACTAATGTGTTCTCAATCAATGCAATAACGCTATGCAATTTTCCCAAAGATTGGATATGATCATGCATCACATCACGATTGTCTTTTAAATGTGTTGAATCTTCGAAGCAATTCAACACTTAGATCTAGGGTCTGGCTTCTCTCGAGTGGCCATCTCAACTAAGAGCGTTGTTTGGTTGGTAGGCCAATTTTGAGCCCGATTTCAGTGATCCGAACATTCACTTTTTAGGATTTGTTTAAGTAAAATGTTCACGCTAAAAATCAAGTGAATGAATATCAGTAGTTTATATGCTTGAATCAAATTTGTATTACAAAAATGGATGGCTATTCTTAAATTATATTGTCGCCACTTTTTTAAACAAATATGATTCAAACTTATAGTTGTCACATGTCTAATTATCTTTATTTGTTTGCATGAATATTCTATGCAACGACGGTTCGGATCACCAAAATTTATCCCAAAATAGAACTATCAAGCCCAAGCACCCTATCAAGTTGAGATGACAACTTGAGAAAAGCCAAGCCCTAGATCCATACACCTAAGCTAAATGCCTAACACACACACTAAATCCTATATCAAATAAAAACAACGAACAAAATGTTGTCCTCCTGAGATGGGGGAATTAGTTCAATTCAAAGACATTATATAGAGTGACACACAGTATACAAACTTATGTAGCCACAAAATAGTACCTGTTTTGGCATTCCTTGACATCAATTGAAGAAAATAGCTTGAGCTTCCTGACGCTAACACCCGCAAGCAAACAAGTCTGAATTCCATGGCAACGAAACACATAAAATTAAATGCATCACAAGATATTCATCATTCTTTCCCGCACACAATCTTGTCAATTTGTCATAATCAGGGTGTAATTTCATAACTACTTTCTCGAGGTAGAAGCAAAATCCACGCATTTGACATGATCTTCAAATCAACAAAATATCCCGTTTGGTTATTGGGAAAAAAAAAATTGAAAGGAAGAAAAGAAAAAGTGACCAAACAGGAGGTTTAAGCATGCTTTTGTCATACATTTAGTTTGTGTGTGTGTGCGCGCGCGCATGTACATATATATATATATAATATATATATATAGAGAGAGAGAGAGAGAGATGAGTACAGGGTAAATGAGGGAGAGAGAGAGCACGCATCGTAAGAAGAAGGAGCCATGGGAAAAGAGCGTCCCATCATTCGCAGATGCCCAGAGGCGGGAGAGGCCACGAGAAATAAAACGGTTGGGACCAAATCCTCCTGACAAAAGATTAGATTAGATTAGATTTAGATAGATTTTGAGTGTCTCCAGTCGGTGGATAATATGGTATTTTCCTTTTTGACTATCCTATTCTATTCTCTATTTTTGAGAAATTTTATTTTAACACGTTCTTTTGTGTCTGGCTATACATTTATGTCATGTTTGTTTGGGTGGATATGAATTTAGGATTAGATTAATAGTATAATTAAATTATTAATTCGATATTTGGTTAGATAATTAAAGTACGGACTAATTATTTTAAACTTGACTATTAGTTAAGATAGGATACATAATCCAACGGATTCGTAGTCCTAAGACTATTAGTCATGGGAATGCTAATCCAATCCGCCCAAACAAACATGGCCTTAATGAAATAAAACTTTAAGAACAATTTTCTCATAAAGTAAAATGATCATAACGAACATTATTACACATATTACAAATTAAATTCAAATTTTTTTTGTACATATCTTTAAAAAATTAATGGCTCCATTTGGTAAATCTCTTAAATTATAATTTCACTCATTGATTTGAGTGTGTTATTTGTTTTGAGTTTTTAAATCATAATTCTATACTCATTTCTTAAAACTCAATTCAAAACATAATCATTACTTTTCAAAACTCACAACCAAACGCATAATTTAAAACTCTTTTCAAAACTCAATTCAAATCAATATTTTAATTTTGTTAAGATTTTAAATATTTTAATATTTAAATATGTTACGATTTTTTTAATCTTTTAATTTTTTGAATATTTTTAAATATTTTAATTTCAAAATATTACGATTTTAATTTTTTAAATTTTAAAATATTTTATAAAAATAAATTCAGAAAATTTAAAATATTAACATTTAAAATTATTTAAAATTTTTGAATATTTAAATTATTTAAATTTTTACGATTTAAATTTTTTGAATATTTATTTTAATTTTTTACTTATTAAATTTTTCAGATTATTAAATTATTTAAATATTTATGATTTAAATTTTTTGAATATTTATTTTGAAAAAAAAATATTTCCTTTGTAGTATTTTCAATTAAAAAAATGATTAATGTTATTTTCTGTTAATAATAAATTTTTTAATTGAATTTTAAAAAGAGTTTGGTTATGAGTGTTGATCAGAATTTTCAATAGTGTAAAAGTATTGTGTTTTGTTATGAGTTATAACAATTTGAATTAAGTTTTGAAAACTCTTTCCAAAACACATAACCAAACAAATTTTCTTAATTCACATGTCAAATCAAACTTTCAAAACTCAATTTCACACTCAATTCAAAATTTAATTCAACACTCTATTCAAAAACCATAACCAAATAAATTTTCTACACTCAAATCATAATTCCACAACTCACAAACTCAAAATACAACTCATACTCTCAAATCATATTTACAAAACTCTACCAAATACAACCCATAATTCTCAGTGCACATCTCTAGAAAAAACAAAAACCTAATTCCTTCATTGTTTCTCACTTCTCCGACCACCCTTCTGGCTCCACTGGCATAAACTTGAATCCCAACATCCTATCTTTAGACTCTAGATTCATCTCTTGCATCCAATTCACCACGTTTGTCGAAACTTTGTCTTGAACTCCTCCGACGACGCCTAAAACTTGTAGTGATTCACCATCGCATTTTCAACACTCATCTTCATCTCCCTATAACCTTGTTTCAATTTGAAATGGTGAATCACATTGAACAACAATTCGTCTACAGTGTCTAACAACACAATCGATTTGTGCCTATTGTCTAATTGTCTTCAATAACTGTAACATTGTATTACCCCCATTAGTGGGTGTGAGCTCTGATTCGACGACCCAAAGTCGTTACAACCGATCATGACTTGCTCGATCTTCGATGATGGTGATTGTGGCAAAAGAGATTTCAACATTTGGTGTGATGGGTTTGGTGAATTGAGCCATTAAGGTGAGTAAACGAGTTCATTGACATCGATATCGTCGCAACCCAAACCTGCCTCTAGAGGTTTGGATCATGACCAGCCAGTAATCATGAGATTGCCTACGAGCTCAGACAGAAATATCAAAATATAATTAAATATACGGGCCTGAAGCGGAAGCAAAACAGAATAATGTTGTCCATTGAGCTGTGCTTATATTACATGAACAAAACACATTTTGTAATAACCCTCACCACTGCTTACCGATGAACACTGATTACCGTTAAACTGAACTGATTATGACTGATAACTGAACTGATTAAAGTACTGAACTGACTGACTGAAAATTGGAACTGAATTGACTAAGTGTGTATGTTTGAATTGCATTTATCTGTTGATTGTTTATTTGATCTGTTCGAGTTTTTATGTTTAAACTGCTAATTGAAGGCCTTATCGGCGGCCGAACCGGGAATTGGTTAGTGTTCTATGATCCTCATAATTAATGTGATTTTATGGTATAATTATCTGAAAACTGATTAGGTCTGATTTAATTAGATTAAACTGAGTTAATTGCAAGTTTGCCGTAATTACCAAATTGTCACCCTTAGTGGCCCACTCAATATAACATATTTAAGCCTTACACTTGACCACATAACACATTTGCTCAGCTTTCTCCTTGCCTTAGCCGACCAAGAGAGGGAGAGGGAGAGAAATTAAGTTCATTTTGTTGAATTGGCTTGAATTGCTTGGAATTGAAGTGTAAATTGTCATATTGGACTCCTAAACCTTGAATACAAGACTTAGGTAAGGATTTCATCTTCTCATTCTTGTGTTTGAGCTAATTCTTGCATGATTCATGCTTCAATTGTAGAGTTAAGTCTTGTTTTAGTTCATACATGTTGATATAGAGCATAATTCATGCATGCATGTTTTAATTGATGAGTTTTGAGTTGAACTCATGGTAAAATTGTACATGCATGTTCATAAGTTTGTAATGGTCCATGTTTTCAACTTGTTTTTAGATCAATTGGCTCCTTAGAGCATCAAATTGAGCTTCAAAGTTGTTTAAAATTCATGCTTGTTTGCATGTTCATCTTGTTCTTGAAAAATAGTTTGAATTTGAGTTTGAATTAAACACCCTTGGGCTTTGATTTCTCAAATTGAGTTTTGAATCATGTTATCCCATGTGTTTACAAGTGTTTTTCCAGAAATTAGCCCAAGAGGATTGGTTTTGATGCTTTTGAGCTTGGTTTTGAGCTTGGAGGTGCAATCTGGAATTTCCAGATTTTGCACTTCCGCTTGAGCGGGGGAAGTGGCGCTCGAGCGTGGAATCCGAGCATCCAGTATCTCTGCACTGTTTTACAGTCCGCTCGAGCGGAGGATTGGGCGCTCGAGCGGAGGATTGTGTCTCAAGCTCGAGCGGGCGTCGAGCGGAGATTTCACCCATCCAGTACTTTTACAGTACGCTCGAACGGGAAAGTTGACGCTCGAGCGTGTACGTTTGTTGCATGACCGCTCGAGCGGGGAAACCTGCGCTCGAGCGGGACTCTGTTTTTCTGAAAATTCTGAAACTGCTTTTTGAGTACATCTTTGCATCCTCATCCCATCCTAGGCATTCTTAGGCCTAGTTTAAGGCATCTCATTGAGGGCATAGATGTAGAACACACCGAGGCATTAGGGGTTAAGTTACTATCTTTCCCAACTGTGTAGCTTAATGTGTTCAATCTGTTAACTGTGTAGGGTTGGCGACTGGAGAGGCACGCTCTAGCATACTGTAGCCCGAACTCTATGAGTAACGATTGTGTAAAGATATGTTTACAAATGATTATCTTCTGAACAACTGAACTGTACTGTTTTCTGAACTGATTACTGTTAACTAAATGAATGTATGTCCTATATTCTGAACTGTATTGTGGCATCCTTAGCACCTACTGTTTACTGTTACTGAGACAGAATTCTCTGTCGGTTCCCTTGTTGGAACCACTACTGTTTGCTGACTGATGGCCATCACAACTGTTCGGTCTTTTAAGACCTACTGTTTACTGTACTGTTATGCTAATGGGTGTACCACATACGACTGTACTGACTGAACTACTGAAATACTGTTTAAATGAACTGTTTTCATACTGTAAGGACATTCATTCTTAACCTCTTTACGCATTATGTTATTCACTGGGCTTTAGCTCACTGCTCATATATATATGTAGGTGTACAGGCACCAGACCGCGGCTAGAGGCGTCAGGGTTACTCCAGTTTTGTCAAGCCAGCCTTTGTGCCTCTCTGCGAGGTTCCGAGTTGCCATGCTATGGCTTTGGGGTGTTTTGTTTTCCCCCGTCTGTCTTACTGTTTGGTTTACTGTATAGACTGTCAGCTGCTACTGTACTGTTATCAAAGGATTAGGTCCCTATACTGTGTGACTGTAAATTTTGTATAGACTGTACTGTTGTATGTATGAATGTATGAAAATCTTTTTGGCATGCAGACTGTCACAGCTCAATGGACATTATTTAATTACTGTATTGGCTTCCGCCAGGCCCTGTACTCTGTTTTACTGTATTACTGTTCTGCAGGCCTTCGGTAATCTCGGATTACTGGCCGGTTACAGTGCTAAACCCATAGGGCCGGGTTTGGGTCGTGACACATTTTCACATACATAAAATACTTACAAACATTCATCTTAAATACATAACCCAAGATCATACAGAAACAAAATGATCTTGACAAAACCAAAGCTTTACAAAGCTTGGCCAAAACAAATGCTAAGGCATAGAGGCAGAGGCATATCTCAGATGGCTTTACAAAAGGGTTGACTCCAAAGCAATCTCTCATGTGGGTTCTCCCGATGCTCTCCTACATATATATATATAGATATATATACAAGGGAGTGAGCTGGAAGCCCAATGAGTAATCTGAATGTAAAGAGGTTAAATGAATGAGTTCCATGACTTGTAAAAAAACAATATATTGTTCTTGACAAAATGATAACATTTCTCGAATACAGAAAATATATAAAGTGAATCAAAACTTTAACAAACCTTTCATAATTTAATACATCACGAGGTACAATTCCAAAATCATTATTAATATTTGACAAAACGATCTATTTTATCGAGACCATACAGAATATTCACAATGGAACAAAAGCATATGGAACAACCTCAATGGTTAAGCTTATATAGAACGTCCACTTTGGTTGAGCTCATACAGAACGTCTACATTAAAACGGCTCATACGAAACGTTCACGTCGGAACAAGCTCATATGGAACGTTTATCACAATTAGATATCATACAGAACGTCTATAATGGGTCAATAACATATAGAACGTCTATAATGGGTCGATAACATGCAGAACGTCCATAAAGGTACAAAGCCATACATAATGATTATATACAATCGAAGCCACACAGAACGATCATCAACACCGACATCATACAAAACTTTTATAACGAATCAATGAGCCATGCAAAATAATCATTGAAGATCGATATCATAAAGAATGTTTATAACGAATCATTAGCTTATATAGTGTAACGCCCTGAAATAAATGCCATAAATCGGCCCCCAACAACATACACGCAATGGCATGAACAAAGTAGTAATCTTTCATTAATCAAAGTTAGTTTACAAAAAGTGACACATGCAATATACAGTCATAAGCTCTACCATGAATCTATAGCATGTGATATCAACTTAATGATCAACAAAATAAAATGTCCTACAAGCTTACATCTTTCCAAGACTATGCTTGGTTATAACAAAAGAAAGAGTCTTAAGCTCCACACATATAAAGCCTTAGGCTTGTACAAATATTAAATACAAAATGACAAAATAGAGTATTCAGCTCCTAGGTCCTCCCAAGCTAAATCCATGGAGGCGGCATGTCACTAGCACCTGAAAATGGTTTCCCAAGTAGGGTGAGCCAAAACCCAATAAAAACAATCTAGCACAATATATGAATATTAATAAAGATATAAGTATGATACACATATTTAATTTCCAAACGATAGATCTTTTACACCTTTTTTGAAAACCATGTTATGTCAAACTTACATCTCAATCCGTTAGTTATACCCACTTCATTTAGTCAACCAAACAGAGGATACACCCCATAGGCCTCCAACCAACATATATATTATACAAAATACATTAACTTGCCATTTTACGAAAATTTCGTTCACGGGAATTGACACCCATGTATACGCATGGTTTTCGGGACTTTCACCCTGGACACACAGGCCAACTTAGTTTAATGGAGTCCATCACCTTTCTCCTCCCAAATATGTAGTACATCCCATTTTTCCTCCTAAACATCATATATGTACAATGTATATAAATCATAATCATATTCAATGATAATAGCTAAGAGATTTGTTTCAATTTGCCTAATCCACATGCAATTTCTACAACAATTCTAGCTATCCTCCACCGATAGCCCAAAATAGATATTTCTAAATAGATATACAATCTTTATAACAGATAAATTGTCCAAATTTCCATAGGTGTGAGATAATACATATCTAATCCCACCATTTATATAAACATCCATCCAATTTCATATTTCCAATACCAATTTCATTATTTATACAATATAATTATCAAGACATTTTAGGACAAAACCCCATTTTTTCCAATCTCATTCCAAACACCAAAGTTAATCATTTTAACACAACACAAGCTCATATCTACTCCCAAAACCATTTCCAATACGTTAATTCGAAAACCCTTCTTTTGATTTTAACCTAAAACTTTAGGTTTGTTCAAAATCATAACAAGTCTCAACATTTCTTACCCATCAACAAATAACCAAGTTAAAACTTATAGAATAGTGTAGAAGTCCCTATCTTAAGCTTAGAAGACCAAGGGAGTAAGAGAGAAACTTCAAAAACGCCGAAACCAAGCTTTATTCGGATCAAGACGGAGCTCTAAGAATGCTTTATCTTCTCAAAGGCACTAGGGTAAAGAACCCAACAAATCTAAGTGAAATAGTAGAGAGAATATGAGTTTTAGAGAGAGAAACTTAAGATCTAAGATTTTGAAGACTTTTAGAGAGAGAAAAAGATGGAAAATGATGTAAAATATGACTGTTATGAACTGATATACACACAGTCCGCTTGAGTGCAAGAGTTGGCGCTCGAGCATCAGACACAATAAGTTGTTCCGCTCGAGCGTAAGAAATGACGCTCGAGCTTAGAATACACACATCCAGTAATTTTGCAAACAGAAGAACATCGCTCGAGCGCACACCCACTCGAGCATAGAAAACGCCACTCGAGCATGGAATACACTCCCTCGGTAGTTTTGCAGACCTGCAAAAGTACTGAGAGTTTGCAAAGCCCACTCGAGCACAAGAAGTGCCGCTCAAGTGGAGGAGCAAAAATCTAGGCAACAAAAGTTTAGAAACTAAGCAACCAACTTGTCCGAAACGCAATTGCAACAACCCAATAGCCAAATTTAAGAAGATACAAGGGAAATAATACATATACAATAGCATAGAACCAAGAAACCCGAGTCCAAGATACAAAAAGGGTTGGGTTAAAACTGGAATCGCTATATATAGAACGTACATGACGAGTCGAAGACATAATGAAAATTACCAGAGATCAAAGTACATTTTCCAAGTTGTCACAATAGTTGTTTCAAAAGGAAACTCATTCATTCTTAACCAAATCTCATATTCGGAAAACATATCATATCGTACACAATTCAGAGTTTCATAACATATCTCATCATTTGGTGAAACACTTATCCGGAAATTTATCATATCATATGCATGACGGAAATTCATAGCGTATCTTATTATTTCAAAAAATACTTATCTCATCGAATATCTCGTAAACAAAACATAGGTTTCACAAATCATCGTATAACGTAGTCATTTTCAAAGTTATATATACAAAAATTTCTTTACAAAGACATTACTCACCTTGATTAGTTTGATGTTCCACTTGACGTTCTAACCTACACATTCACATAACCATACACATTGAATGTTCGAATCGAATAACTTATCTTCTCTTTTCTAATTCATTTACTCATGTCGATTTCCTACTTATTAATTCTTCAACGAGTCATATTTCATGCCTACGAATGCTTAGAAAGACATGAGGACAAAGATATGAACACATGATAACTTGCCAAAATATGCTGAAACAGAGGTCTTTGCTCAAGCGCACCTTTGGTCGCTTGAGCGATTAGAGAGGTCTGCAAAACTACTATATGGCCTGAATGTACACTCAAGCCATCACTTACTTGCTCAAGCGAAATGCATGGAAATATTGAGTTCGCTCGAGCGGACCATTAGTCACTCGAGCGGTTTGCAATGCTTTGCAAAAATGTTAGATGCATGCAAAGTGAGCTCGAGCGGTAACTTTACCGCTCAAGAGGTATGTACGAATTATGGGTTTCAAAACTGAAAGATTGAGCTTTCAAACACTAATTCAAAATATAGGGTCATGCATGGCTTGCTCAAAAACATGGAAACACTTTAGAAAACTCAAATACATGACCCTTTTAAAAACTATTTGCTCAAAATCTCTTTAATTGACAAACATGCAAACCAAAACTTCATACATGTAAGATTTTTGCAACTCTTTTCTTGTACTCTTCAAAATATGAACTTGACTCACAAATTCACGAAGTAAAACCCTTAAAGCTTTAGAAATCAATGATGCATGTGCAAATTAACTTCCAATTTCAATAAGAATGATAGAATTCAAACTCAAAATGGTAAAACATTACATAATCATGCATGCATGTGGAGCTACATCAATTTTCATCATCTTTGAGCCCAAAACCTTACTAATTATTCATAAAGAAGCACAATCTCTTCATAATTACATGAGCTAGATGAATTATCTTCAAGAATGAAGGTTGCAAATCCTTACCCAAAGCCTTGAATCTTCAACATTTAGAGATGATTTCCCTTAGCTCTTCAATTCTTCTTCAATTCAACACGACATTACTTTCCCTCTCTAGATGTTGTACTCTCTCTCTATATATATATATACATACATATATATATATATATATATATTTCCTCCTGCACAAATGAACTCAAAATGAACTAATTCTTCTCTTGAGATACATATATATAAATGTTGATTAGCTTAATTACTAATTAGAACATTAGGCTAATTAATCAAGGTTCAAGGCTAATTAATCAAGGTTCAAGACTAATTAAACAAAGCTTAGGTTTACTAAACCCAATCAATTTTTAATCAAACCTTTCAAAATGTTCTAAATATTTCAATTAGTCTATTTAACTTGTCAATTTCTATTTTTGAAATCATTTAGGCCTTCAATTTCAATTTTTGAACAGAAATCATAATAGATAATTTTCAAAAAAAAAAATAGATATGCACAAATTAATCATAAGGCACATATCACAACTTAAAATTCACACACACAATTACATAAATGTAATTATGCTATATATGTTGGGATTGTCACAAGGTCATAGACATGAGAATGTATATGTGTTTGATTTGCATAACTTGTCTTCTCATTTTGATATTAAATGTTTATCTGCTATAAATGAAACTGGTTGGTTGTGGCATAAAAGATTAGGACATGCTCATTTAGATTTAATTTCAAAATTTTCAAAAAATGAGTTAGTCATTGGTTTACCAAAAATTATTTTTGAAAAAAACAAACTTTGTGATGCATGTTAACTTGGAAAACAAACTAGAATTTCTTTTAAATCCAAAAATATCATTTCAACTACTAGACCGCTTCAACTCTTACATATTGATTTATTCGGTCCATCTAGAATATTAAGTTTATGAGGAAAATCATATGCTCTTATTTTTGTTGATGATTATACTAGATATACATGGGTATTATTTTTAGCACACAAAAATGAAGCTTTTTATAATTTCTCAAAACTTTGTAAAAGAATTTTTTAAAATTAGTGAAAACCTATTTAGGTGGTATGTGTACAATATTTGAGTTAGGGTTATAATTGGAACATGTGGTGTGTGGAATAAGAATAATAATAAATAACTAAATTCGGAAGTGTGTGAATTGAGATATGATGTGCACAAAAATGAAAGGATGTGTGGAAATAGAATTTTTCCTATTTCTATTATTTTCACTTCGTGCGTCCATTCGAACTTGGGACTCGTTTGAGAGGCCCCATTGTCCAAAATGGGCTCATATAGGCATGGGCTTTACCTATTTGCACAAATTTTCAATTTTCATTTATGATATAATTGTATGGCCAAACCCACACCACCTGGCCGATTAATGACTTAATGACTTATCCCGTTCATTCCCACACCCCTCAACAACCACCACCGCCACAAATTTTATTTGGACACGGTTCATAAATTTAATTTTGAAATTTTTTTTTTGATCTAAAGGTCCACATTTCAAAATCCTTTATCCATAAGGATAAATTTCTGCAAAATTACCAAATTACCCATTTACACATATATTGTTTTTCCAAACCCTTACAAGTGATTGTCTCTCTCTCTCTCTCTCTCTCTCTCTCTCTGTGGCTAGGTCTACATCGATGAAATCTTTAATGGCGTCGCCACCAAAGGCCGCCGAGACTCCATCAGTGGTTCTGGTGAAGATATCAACTCACGCTCCACTCTGCTCCTCCCATTACTTCGGTCATGAGTTCCACTGTCACCACAATGACTTCATCTTCGATCGCCTGCACTTCTGGTCCCTCAACCACTCCTACTAGCATTGCAGCTTTGAACACAATCGAATTTGCCGCCTAGCATTCTTCGCCACTACTGCTCGAGTTCCCGTTGAAGATCATTGTTCTGAAAGCCCTAAGGTTAGGGTTTTGCAGGTTTATAACCGAAATCTTCTCCCTCAAATTCATCTCGCTCATGCCTCCCTTCAGATCTATTGACTCCTTCATCGTTTTCTACAGATTCATCGCTCTCTCACCTTCTTCCCGATAGATCTATAGAGGTATGTGGTTGATTTGATCTTCAAATGCGTTCTTTTACATATCTGGGTTCTTTTACAGATCAATCGCAATCTAATCCTTGTCTTTCCCCTCATGGCCAACCCTACGTTTTTTTCTTTCTCAACTGCTGCTGCTTCGCCTACTCTAAAGCGAGTAATCGACACTCACGACGGAAGCTTCCACTATGACGAAGCCTTGGGCTGTGTTCAAAGTTACATATATATAGATATATATCTTAGTTCTGACAAGAACAAGTCCTCCATCCAAATCTGTATTCAAAGTTACATATGTGTGTGTGTGTATAAACCTTCAGTAAGAAAGACCATCGATCTCAGTCGATTTGTGCTTATTGTTTTATTGTTTCAAATTTTTCTTTTTCTTTTTCTTTTTGCTTGGTTTGTTATTGTTGATAATGAACCTTTTTTTTTTTTTGTGTTCATCTGTATATTTTCTTTGTTGTTGTTGTTGTTGTTGATATGTATTTTTTATTTGTTGTTGTTGATCTATATTTTTTCTTTGTTGTTGTTGTTGTTGATGATTATAACAGATAGTGGCAGAAAATATTTGTGTTGTTGTTGAATAGACAGATTTGTTTGTGCCTTCATATTTATTCAAAAAATTAAACAAATAGGCTGAAGATTTGAACAGATAAATAGAATTCAAGGTAAAAATTGAACAAATAATAAAATTTGAATAGATAATAAAATTTAGATAGATATTTGAACAAATAAAGGCAAAAATTTGAACAAATAGACAAAAAAAATTTAACAGATATATATAAATTTGAACAGATAGTCAAGAAAATAAATAGATAACAAAAAGGTCAACCGATAAATTAAAAGGTAAATTGAAAATAAAATATCTTCCAAAACAATAAAAGGATTCCTCAGTAAATTATTTCACAAATGTGGACTTCTCACAAGGACGTGTGTTTACCTGTTAAATCAAATCCATTTTTTCATCTCTAAAACCCATATATATATGTATATATCTCTCTATCTTCCTACCTATCATTTTTGAGAAAAGACTCACAGACGAGTCGATGACGTGGTGGGTCTGATAACCGTTTCCCCGCCGATGGTAGTGATGGATTTGACATCAGATTTTGATAAGTCTTAGCCGAAATTACTGTGCTCTCTCACATTTTTCAAAATTATTGCCACCCTGCAGTCTCTATATCCCTTGCCAATCGACCCATTAATAACTTATTACAAATTGCTTTCCACCAAAATAGATTGATAACCCATATCAACTTCCATACGCACGCCTTCCTTTGCAGCCATAGCTTCCACCACTAACAAATTGCAAACCAGTCCAGCCGATAAAGTGCGGGCTGCAATAAAATGGCCAGCAAAATTTCTAACCACAATCCCCACCCCTCCTTCTTTCGGATTCTTATATGTAGCCCTATCGACATTAAGCTTTGGCACTCCCTCGATGGCTTATTCCACGCGACAATAGGCCGCGGCCCACCTCTCGTAGCCACTAAGGCCCTTCTAGCTTATTATTAGCCCTCTTGTAAGTCAAAGCATCCTCAATAGTACAATGACAGACTTGATCAAGTTCAAAAATCTTATTTTCAAAGTGAAGGCAGTTACGCCCTTTCCATATCCGCCACAACACTGAAGCTATTATCACTAAACACTATTCACTCTCCTCTACCCCCTTGCAAAACTAATAATCGCAGCTCACCACTCCAAAAAGGATCTACACTGCACGTACGACATACCAATTCGTAAAGGCGATAAATAACATACATGAAAAGCAAAAGGACATCCCACAAACAGATGTAGCACTGTTTCTGGAGCATCAAAGCACAACGAACATAATACTTGCACATCCACATTTCTTTTAAGAATAACCTCCATAACAAGCAAAACATCATGACAACACTTCCACAAGAAATGTTTAATTTTGCTAGGAAACTCTAACGGCGAGAAACTATCCCAAACTTTAGTTAGATTGGCCTCCCCACTACTCAAACCCCTCTCTCTGCTTTAGCATTGCCTCTTTATGTAACTCAATTGCTACTTGATAACCTAAGCTTACATTATACAAGCTGTCTCTACTAAAATACAAGTCCACCTATCGGTCATCCCCTTTAGCGAGAAAATGAGCGACATTATGCATTGCACATCCTTTTCAACAAATTATTCCTAAAGTAAATCCACCTTCCACCTTGCTGAATCAAATAAATGAGTTCATTCACTGTCCTATTTTGTTGCCCTTCCACAATCAATCGAGGTTTAAACGTCCATGGTTTCGACACCCATGGGTCTTAAGAGAACAATGCAATGTTTACTTTTAAGAAACATATTTATTTACATTAATTCAAAGAAGGAGCATATTTATTTACAACAATTCAAACACTGTGCATATGCAGTAATTCAGAAGCTTATTTATTTACATTAATTCAACAAATGATGTATACAATTGTCACGACCCAAACCCGTCCCTATGGGTTTAGCACAGTAACGGCCAGTAATCTGAGATTACCGAAGGCCTACTTAACAGTAAAACAGTAATACAGAGTACAGGGACTGACGGAAGTCAAAACAGTAAACAAAAGATGTCCAATGAGCTGTAACAGTCTGCATGCAAAAAGATTTTTCATAACATATTCACATTCAGAACAAAAACAGTATATACATACATCATTTACAGGCATTCAGGTTAGGGACCAAATCCCCACCATAACAGTACA
The DNA here is from genome assembly GCF_004153795.1 of Camellia sinensis. NCBI lineage: Eukaryota > Viridiplantae > Streptophyta > Magnoliopsida > Ericales > Theaceae > Camellia > Camellia sinensis. Next base: position 19,766 of record NW_021029396.1, read on the forward strand.
GTACAAATATCATTCAGTCTATACATAACAGAGACAGATAGGGTGAATCTGAGACACCCCAAAAGCAGTCTTAGCTTGAACAGATTTGGAACCTTGAAGTGAGGCACAAAGGTTGGCTTGACAAAACAAGGGCTTAGCCTGACGCTTCTAGCAACGGTCCAGTGCCTGAACACCTACATATATATATATATATATGAGTAGTGAGGTAAAGCCCAGTGAATAACATATGCGTAAAGAGGTTAAGAATGAATGTCTTTTCAGTATTGAAAACAGTCATTTATCAGTATATCAGTCATTCAGTTTGTGGCTCATATTTCATGCCATAACAGTCATTCAGAAACTATAATAGTCATATGTGGTACATCCAATAGCAAAACAGTACAGTAGGTCTTAACAGACTGAGCAGTCAGTTGATGGTCATCATATCAGTAAACAGTAGTGGTTCCAAACATGAGAACCGACAGAGATCTCTGTGACAGTAACAGTACAGTACAGTAACAGTAAATTGCTATGGATACCACGAATACAGTTCACAAATAGGACAAACATTTATTCAGTAAGAAATATCATTTCAAAAAGCAGTACAGTTGTTCATTCAGAAAATATTCATGATTGAACATATCTTTACAACATTGTTACTCACAGAGCACTGGACTATAAGCAGCTAGAGAGTCCTCGGATGCCAACCCTACACAGTTACAGAACGAACACACACTAAGCTACACAGTTGGGAAATAATAACTTAATCCCTAATTTGCCTCGGTGTGGTTCTACATCAATATCCTCATTAAGATGCCTTAAACTAGGCCTAAGAATACCTAAGATGGAATGAGGATGCAAAGATGCATGTAAAAACACTTTTCAAAATTTTGCTGAAACAGGGTCCCGCTCGAGCGTGGGTTTCCCCGCTCGAGCGGACATGCAGACAAAAGAGCCTCGCTCGAGTGTCACTTACTTCGCTCGAGCGGACTGCAAAAGTACTGGATGGGTGAAATTTACGCTCGACGGGCGTTCGACCCCCGTTCGAGCATGAGACACAAGTCCTCGCTCGAGCGTGCATTCTCTCGCTCGAGCGGACTGTAAACACATGCAAAGTACTAGACACACGCATTTCCCGCTCGAGCGTCACTTTCCCCGCTCAAGCGGACTGCATGAACTCAGTGTGTACGCTCAAGCGGGGAGTTCCCCGCTCGAGCATAAGTCCAAAATCTGAAATTTCCAGATTTGAACCTCAAGCTCAAAACTCTACTTTAAAGCATCAAATTCGATCCTTTTTGGGCTAATTTTCTGAAAAACACTTGTAAACTCATAATATGACATGTTTCAAAGATCAATTTGAGAAATCAAAGCCCAAATGTAGTTCAATTAAACACAATTTTAAAGAAATTTTCATGAACATGAAGAACATATGACATGCATGAATTCTAGTGAATTCTAATGCCTCAAAACATGATCCAAAGCAAGATTAAACTCAAAGCAAGATTAAACTCAAAACCATGATGAACTCATGGACTAGAACAAGAATGTAAACTTGCATGCAAGATTTCATGAAAATCAACTTAAAAAATGCAAGAATGTGTACATGCATGCATGATTCAAGCTTCAATTCAACAATTTAAGCCATAACCTGGCTCTAAACTCCAACAATCTTCTAAACCATGAAAGAACCAACCCAAAATATGAACAAGAAGGTAAATTCTCTACGTTAAGTCTCTAATTTCAAATGTAGAAGCTCAATATGCAAGGAATCCTTCAATCTCCTAAGCCTCCAAGCCAATTAGGTTGAAATCAATCTATCTCCTATCTCTCTCTCTCTAGTCGGTTTGATATAAGGAAAGGGGCTAAGAATAAAGTGTCCAAAGCTCCTAATCAAGTCCCAAATATTGATGTAGAGAAAGGCCACTCAATGGCAACTAGGTAAATAAAGCCAACTTATGTAATTTAACATTATTAAATCTAATTTAATCATACCAAATCACATTTCAATTAAATATACCATAAAATCACATAAATTCTAACTAGCATAAAACATTACTCGATTTCAGATTCGGCCGCCGATAAAGCCTTCAATTTACAGTTTAAAGCGCAAAACATGAACAGATCATTCAACAGTCAACAGATAGAAATGCACTTAAGTTATACACTCAATCAATCAGTTCAGGATTTCAGTCAATCAGTCATTTAACATGCTTAATCATAGATTAACACTAATTAGTGGTGAGGGTTGTCACAACAATGCAATGTTTACTTTTATGTGATCTTGGTTGCTTTTTTATTTTTTTAGGAACAAAATGACTAGTTTTGTTGCAAGTGCCACTATATCAGTGCCCTTAGAACCTGCAAGGTCAAATGATCATGCATGGGTCCATACTAAAATAGTTGTGGATAAAAGAAACAACATTATTTGCCTTTACTGTGTTAAACATCTTAAGGGGATGGAACCACTCAACTGAAACGACCTATTGTTGGGATTAAAAAGGAAGTTAATGCTTGTAAAAAGGTACCACCAGATGTAAAGTGGTATGAAACAATTGTGTAATATACAAACAACGCAGCGGATAAATGGATTCAAACCATACCTTATGTGATAGAATCTGAAACAAAGAACCTTGTGGGTAAATCATGTGCTTCACAACCACGAATTAAGAACACCCAACAATGGAGTGATACCACAGTATGATTATCACCCACTCTAATCATAATGCAAAGACTTGATCGTTATTCTAATGGGAGAGAGTTAGCGAGAGAGAGTATGAGAAAAATTCATTCGTTATTTGATTCATCCCACATCCCATAAATTGTATCAGATTTATAGGCTGACCATCTAACCATTTATCCATATCTTTTGATAAGATATGATAGATATAGATAATGATAGTGGGTTATCCAAATAAGATAAATAATAATTCAAATTCAAATTACATGGGTAATTTGAATGTGTTATGGGTCATGCCACATGGGTGCCCAAATCCAGGTCTAATACTCGGCCCAATTTCTAATACCTCCCACTCACGCATGAGTTGGTATGACACTGCCACATCTCTATCTCAATTTCCCAAGATATTGAACAATCTTATACTAGCCAATGAATCGTGCGACCACTGAGAACACCTGTATATAGGAGCTCTATACTAGAAACTCAATATGAGCCAGCATAGAGACATCAACTCCAAAAGAATAAAAATAGTGTCATATTTAACCAGATCATCTAGCTACATCAGTCCAAAACATCTTTAATCCCTCAAAGAGCATGTTTGACCCTTCTAGGTCCCGCATTATATTCACACTTAATCAGCATCCCATACAGAGCGATGTGAGTTATCGATAGTAACTATAGAGCAGAGATGTAGAATTAGATGATCTTCCCTTCACCCTCATGTCATTTAACTCAAAATTGACCGCTTCCCCAGTAATGTCCTTTAAAGTCGAATCATACATGACTGCAAGCAACATGTTAAAGTAGCCGAACATCAACTCCTCATCTTATGACATAGTAAAAGGTCACAAAAGGCCCAAAGTGAAGTCATTGGAAAAAATGACTTTTAGGACTCATACGGTGAGGAAGCAGGGATTCATTCTCTTACTTCGCTAACAGGTCAATAAGCATATGCAGTACGAATGCATCCTCTAGTGGAGTAACTCTTCCAAAGAGTGATGTTAAACTCACACACCATATAGATCTTAGTCTAGTCACTCTTAAGCGCACAAGTCGCTTCCTAGCGCCTAACTCGAATTCTCTATTTGCTCACCTCTCAAGCATCAAATGAGATCTCACATTAGGCTATCCATAACAGGCACATCATGGAAAAGTGGGTACTCTCATATCCGTGGTCAGTAATTTTAGCCTAACAACCAAGGCAACATAGCTAGTGGATAATTTTAGCCTCTCTCTTGGCTCTGAATACAATAAGCCACTAGTCTCATCCTTGCTCGCTACTTAGCACTTAGGGCGATTGCTCGTATGAGTGAGCCAATCTTGCTTGTTAACATCAAATTTATTTATTCTGTGTGTGCTAATTCACAAACCATGGCAAAAAATAGTAAACATAAATGTGTAATCAAAACAAATATGAATACTTATGGCATAAATATCCCAACAAAAAAAAAAGTTCAATTGAATACACATATATCACCACCTACGTAGTCATAAAGCCCTAACATGAGTAAGATAAACATATCTGGCAATGGGCTTAGTCAAGGGGTCTGCAACCCCCCCCGCCCCCCCCCCCCGCCCGCCCCGCCATTGGGAGGGTCAGGGTGTGTGGGGGGCGACGCGGCCTGGGGTCGGGGCAGTGGGCGTCCGGCCCCACCCCCCCCCCGACTCGTAGGGATGTGCTCCAGGATCTTTTTTTTTGTGCCACAATGTCTCTGATAAAGTTGAACTCACATCAATGTGTTTGGTCCTCCAGTGGTACTTAGGATCTTAGGTAAGCGAGTGTAGCCATGCTATCACAGTGGATAGTCACAGGGTCTGAAGTATGTGTAATAATATCCAAATGCTGAAGGAATCTCTTCAACCAAACGATTTCTTGAACGACAGATGAACAAGCCACAAACTCAGCCTCCATAGTCGATAAGCGATACAGGATTACTTCTTACTACTCCAAGTAATAGCACCATCTCTAAGCGTGAAAGCATATCCTGAAATGACTAACGCTCATTTAAGTCTCCTTCCCAGTCAACATCACAATAGCTAACTAGACGTAAGATCTAAACTTTGGTAGCAAAGTGTGTAATCTGCAGTCCTTCTAAGATATCGTAATATCCTCCTTAATTGCTTTCCATGAAGCTGGTCTGGGTTGGATTGGTAAGACTTACCAATCTAACTGCATAACAATGTCAGGGTGGTACACATTATAAGCATACATCAAGCTTCAACAACATTCGTGCAAGGTACATGGGCCATTTTTTCTTTTTATTCTGGAGTCTTAGGAGCCATAGCAAGGCTTAGACTCTCCGCTTTCACAACAGGAGTGTCAACGGGTTTGTAGCTTTGTATTCTGAATCGCTCTAAGATGACTTAATGTAGTCTCTTGAGACAAACTGAGAAGTCTCCTAGAGTCGATCCCTAAGGATCTCCACAGAGCACATAGCTTGCTCTACCCATGTCTTTTATCTTAAATGTAGAGAACAACACTTTTTAGTGGTGACAATCATCTCCTTATCATTTCAGCTAAATAATATGTCATCACATATAATGAAATATTAGAAAAGTCCTTGGACCTTGACATACACGCAGTGATTTTTGATCATGTACCTATTTGAAACAATGGTTCGATGGCTCTCAGATTCACTATCTAGATGATTGCTTTAAAGCCATAAATAGATCGTTGAAGCTTGCAAACTTTGCGCTCCTGACCTACTGCCACAAAGCCTTCTGGTTGATCCATATAGATCTCTTCATCCAGTTCTCCATTGAGAAATGCAGTTTTAACGTCCATCTGATATAGCTCTAAGTCCAACTGAGCTACTATGGCCAGGATTAGGCGAATAGAGGCAAACCTTACAACTGGTGAAAAAGTTTCCTCATAGTCCACACCCTCTCGTTGGGTGTAACCTTTCGCCACTAGGCGAGCCTTATACCTTTCTATGGAACCATCCGCCTTGCGCTTGATTTTGAGAACCCATTTGTTCCCAATAGCCTTGCGCCTTGGCGGCAAATCAACCAAGTCCCAGACATGATTTTTCTTCATAGACTCTATTTCTTCTTCCATTGCAGTACTCCATTCTTTACTAGCAGGGGATGAGAGAGCTTCTTTGAGATTCTTAGGCTCCATCTCATCACTCGGAGCAATCATGAATGCTTCCCCTTCAATCTCAAAACGACGACGGGGTATAGCTCCACGTTTGCTTCTACGTAGTTGAGAATCCTCATCCATTGGATCTAATCCATGGGTAGGTAGATCGCTCCCACTGTCCCTAGGAGCTTGAGGAATTATCTCCTCATTCTCTACTAGGCTACTAGGTACGCCTTCAAGTAGATCATCCATCTCATAGAGTTCTACTTCTCTAGTTACCTCACCTCTTCTAGGGAAATCCTCCTCTAGGAAATCCACATCTCGTGACTCAATTTCAGTTAGACTTCCATCCGGATGCTCCCCAATAAACACATAGCCCTTAGAATGCTCACTATAGCGAATGAAGATACACTTCTTTCCTCTAGGGCCCAACTTCCCAAACCTATGAGAAACGTTGTATATGTAAGTTGCCGAACCCCAAGGCCTGAAATTGCCCATATCAGGCTTTTTGGTAGTCCACATCTCATATGGGGTGGAAGGAACTGATTTGAAGGGCATAGGGTTAAGAATGTAGGCAGCAGTCAGCAAAGCATCTCCCCAATACGAAATAGGAAGATTAGGTTGCGCCATCATAGATCTAACCATGTCAAGCAATGTGCGATTCCTTCTCTCCGCTACACTATTTTGTTGCGGAGTCCCAAGAATTGTCAATTGCCTGAAAATTCCTTTTTTCTTATAGAGCACTTTAAATTGTTCAGATAGATATTCGCGTCCCCGGTTAGTCTTTAGAGCCTTAATGCTCTTGTCTAATTGATTCTCAACCTCATTAACATACCGTCTAAAGCAATCCAATGCTTCTGACTTGTGAGAAATCAAATAGGCATGGCCAAAACACGTGCAATCATCTATAAATGTGACGAAATAAGGGGCTCCATGCCTTGCCCTCACATTCATTGGTCCACATATATCAGAATGAATAAGTTGTAATGGGATAGATTCCCTTTTGGCTTTCCCAAATGGTTTCCTTGTTGCCTTTCCAGCAAGACAGTGCTCACAAGTAGGCAAAGTGACTCTAGCGAGTGGGCCTAAAAGCCCTTCTCTAGCCAATCTAGTCATCATGTCTTGCTCTATGTGGCCTAATCTAGCATGCCATCTCATAGAATCATTATCACAAATAGATGCAATATAAGAAATAGAGCCATTGACATTTTTATTAAAACTAGAATCATCCACATCCAAAACTAAGAAACCATCTAGAAGATAATCAAAACCATAAAAAATTGTTCCCAAATAAATGTTAACACCATTATTCTCAAAACAAAAACTAAAACCAAGGCTCATCATATTAATAACTGAAACTAAGTTTCGCCAAATATCTAGAGCATAAAGAACATCATGAAGATACAAGGTGCACTTTCATCGCATTTCCAGCTTGTATGTGCCAATGCCAAGCACCTCTACACTGGAGTCGTTCCCCATGTAAACTTTTCTGCTTCCAGCAGATACTCAGTGATACTCAATGAACTCTACTCTATTTCTCGTGATGTAGTCTGTTACTTTTGAGTCTACAACCCAAAAATGAGAAGAATGAGCAATTAATGCTTGACTAGAAACAAAGCATTGAATGCGAGAAATTAAGGGAGTACCTTCTTCTACTCAGGGCAATCCCGAGCGAAGTGTCCTTCTTTGTTGCAGTTAAAGCATGTCAGTTTAGCCTTTACCTTCTTGCCACCTCTCTTGCCCCTACACTTGAAATTTCTAGTGCCGTTGGGCTTTAGCGCAGCTGCTACTTGCTTCTTAGGAGCACCTTTTGCTTTTCCACGCTTGAATTGAGAAGTCCTACATGAGCTTGACTCAACCACCATAGCAGAACCATTAGACTTAGCCACCTCTAGGCGCTCAGTCTCTAGCTCCAAATGATACGCTATGTCCTCGAATGTTTTCACATTTTCATTATGCATTATGTTCTACTTCATCTGCTCCCAAGGATTTGGCAAAGAGCAAATCATAGCTTGTACTTATTGCTCTTGAGTCAAATTGTGCCTAGCGGCCACAAGCTCACGTATCATGGCTGACATGACCCTCAAATGCTACTTTATAGAGTGGTGCGCATTTTTCTGATAAGAGTCAAACTTCATAGTCAGCCCATGTAGCTTTACCAAAAATGTGACACCAAATTTTTGCTTGAGAGCTTCCCACGTCTCAAATGCAGTCAGGCAATGCTTAAACTCGCTAATCAAGTCGTTGTGCATGCTGCTCAACATGGTAAAGCGCGCACACTGATTTTTGTTACTCCAAGTCTGATAGACTTTAAGATCACGACGATGTTGAGCTGTATTGCCTTACATACAGAGTAAAGAAAGAACAAATGCGCAACGGATATTAATGTTAGCAACACAAAATTATTTTGTTGCAAAAGAATCCAAATTAAATAATGATAACATTACACGTCTCAAGATAAAAAATTTGCTATGCTCGTAATCATCCCTTGCACCTCTAGTGACAATTATCAAAATTTAATTTAATTCCACGCGCAAAAAAAAAAAAAAAACAAAAAATAAAAAACAAAAAACAAAAAACCTCCCATTACTTATGGCATGTACAACGCATGATAATTAGTTTCAGTCCATAAAATAACATCTTAATGTAAATTTACAATCAACTTATGCTACATTTCATTTAATAATGGAATTTAAATAAATAAAAAAAATGCTTCTCTAATCACAACATATTACAAACTCTAGGCAAAAACAACAATATGCTGTGTTTAATGTTCAGATTATGCCATAATAAATAGTTTATCATTTCTGAAAATTTTCTAGTATTTTCTAGAATTTTAAATAATTAATAAGCACACATAAAATCATAAATAAATATTTCAAAATCTGAGAAAATGCAACAATTATACCAGTAAATAGTAAACCATTATAGTAGTCTGCAGTAAAAATTCAGCCCTAGAAACTTAGTCATGCAACACCAGAAGCATTTTAAAGTAGAAATAACAAATTATTATTTCAGGAAAAATATTTTTTATTTTCATAAATTTTTGAAAAATTTATTGTAGATAAAAAAATTAATTCAAAGTCCAACAGTACCAACCATGCTTAAAACAATGCTATAACGAATTATTTATGACTATTTAAAACAATTTTGGATTTAAAAAAAAACAAACAGAGCCTTAGCATCCAGCAGCCAAACTGGTGCAGAAAACGACGCGACTTAGCTTGGCATAGTAAACGGCGTGCGCGTGGCAACGCGGACAGCACGTGCGTTGGAAGCATGACTGGCGCGTGATGACGCGTGGTGCACACTTAGCCACCGTTGACGGCGTCATCTGGCTAGTGCGGCTCACGTACCGCCTTCGGGGGTGTTTTCTGGTCCAATTTTGATACTGCTAGACTCTATTTTCCAAAATAAAAATAATGGTGGTCTAAAAAATGACATTTAATAAACACAAAATGGTGAGGTGTATTACACTCTCTCTCTAATGAGAGTGAAAGTGCAGAAACTTTGCACTTCATCTTTTTCCTTAAGCCACCAAAAACTCAAAACGAACCCAATTTAGGCTTTGATTTTTCTCATCAACTGTAAGTCCAAATCTAACAAATAATATATGGTTTCGAAGGTCTCGAAACAAGGATTCTAAATATGTAAGATTTATAGATTGAAATTAAAGCATGTAAAACCATTGTGCAAACAAAGTTTCGAGAATATAAAATGGGTCTCCATTTTTCTTGCAATCTAACCGTTGGATTTTCATGAACCTTTGTAGATATGCTCTATATGAAATGTACTACAACATATGTAAATTTCAGGTTGATCGGAGAAATTTTGAAAAAATATTAATTTTTCACGCATATATCATGTATATATATAATTATATACATATTTTAATGCACAAAAATCAAGCACGAAAATACCCATTTATGACTCTGATACCAATGTAAGATACAGATAATGCAGCGGGTAAAAAGATTCAAACCATACCTTATGTGTAAAATCTGAAACGAAGAGCCTTGTGGGTAAATCATGTGCTTCACAACTACGAACTAAGAACACCCAGCAATTGAGTGATACCACAGTATGAGTATCACCCACTCTAATCACAGTGCAAAGGCTTGATCGTTATTTTACTGGGAGAGAGTTAGAGAGAGAGAGTATGGGAAAAATTAATTCGTTATTTGATTCATCTCACATCCTATATATGGTATCAGATATACAGGCTAACCATCTATCCATATCTCTTGATAAGATATGATAGATATAGATAGTGATAGTGGGTTATCCAAATAAGATAGATAATAATTCAAATTCAAATTACATGGGTAATTTGAATGGGTCATGGGTCATGCCACATGGGCGCCCAAATTTGGGTCCAATACCCGACCCAATTTCCAACAAGTTGCTTGAAGAGTATAAGAGAGGGAAAAAAAAAATGGGTAAGAAGAGACATTGGTCATGGATGTTTGATGAAAATGATGAAGATGATATCACTATCAACCCCCCACCAAATTGGTAATGATCAATCTAAAGGAAAAGCAAAGAAAACAAATTAGTAGTTTTTTTTGCTCCAAAGACAACCCCAGGTGCCCAACCTTCTATAAGAAGTGCATTAGATGCTAATGTTCCATTTAATGCTGCTTTATCCCACTATTATCAACCAATGGTAGATGCAATGTTAGCTGTCAATCATAAATTTTCGTATGTAGATGCAATGTCCTAAAGGCACAATATTTTTGAAGTCAATTGATAACATTAGGCCTCACTAAGAACACTGACACATTGCTTAGTATTTTTTACGTGATTGTTCTACTTGGGGGACCAAGTAATATTGTGCATTTTGTTACATACAATGAATCTATTTATAAAGCGGCAAGGAAAAGATTACAAGCTAAGTATGAAACTTTTTTTTAGTCTCCTTATGTAGCTCATTGCTTAGACTTGATGTTAGAGAATTTTGCCAATCCAAAGTACTTCCCTCAAATAGATGCCACCATTCATACGGCTAAATAGATAACTAGATACATCTACAATCATGCATGGGTTGTTAACACAGTGGGGAAAGATTTCACCAATGGTAGAGATTTACGCCGCCTTAAAATTACAAGGTTTACAACAAACTTCTTAACTCTCTAATATCTCCTCAATTTGAAGAAAGAGCATCAACAAATGTTCACTAGTGATAAATGACTTGGGTCTCGTTATGCAAAGAGTAATGTAGGGAAAGTGTGTGGGTGATTTTTCGATCACACTGCCCAACTCAGTATTCAGCTAGAGAACACTGGCAGAATAGATAACACCTGGCTAACCTGCAACAGAAAGAGAAGATTCCGGTGGTGGTTCGTCCACCCGGAGATACTCCGACGATCAAGTCAGTATATCTCTCAAAGATAATCAATAGTGCAAATCTCACTGTTCAGAATATAAAATTGCGTACCTTAGACCCACGGGGTGCCTTTCTTTTATAGCTAACTCAATCCTTGTCCCAACAGGAGCCTAGCTCTAATGGACTTAGGATGTACTATTAATCTTGGACTCCCAGTAGGATTGTGATAAACTCCCTAAGAGTCTTATCCTTTCCCAACTGTAGTCTTCCCCCTTTCTAGGACTCTTGTGCCTTATTCGATTATCTCGGATTCTGATATCTTCGGAGGTAACCTCGGCCTCGCTGAGATAACCTCGACATCATAACCAGGACACGTGGCATCTCGGCTGACACGTCGACGTCACCTTAGCCGCGTGTTGGTACTCAGAAAATATATCCCCACAACTGCCCCTAGGTTCTATTACCTCGGCATTTGTCCCTTATTCGCTTATCTCGGATTCCGACATCTTCGCCCAGTACATAGGCCTAGCCGAGATCATCATCACAGGCCGATATGTTTTTTCAGAGATCAAGAATTCCAAGAGCTTCTTCACACGTATGAGCTGTTATGCATAACAACTCAACTGTTTAGCCATGCGTTTTCTCCTCACTGGATCGTACTCTGGACGCGCTTATAAGTCGTTTCGCGCCTATATGCACCGTCTGACGCATTCACTGTTCCAGGCGCATTAATTGCCATCTTTTGCCGCCGTTTCAAGTTTTTGACAAAACTTGTTTCCCCCTTTCGTTTTTTTTCACTTTACATTGCCTTTATTCAAAACTCTTTCTCTCTTTAGCTTCCTCTAATCCTCCATTTTTCCAAGCTCTGAAGCTCTGCCATCGCTACCGTTCACCTCTTCCGACGTGGTTCTTGCCAATCTGTTCTACCGCCGCCGTTCTTCTGACTTCGGCGATCTCAAGCATCGGCTTCTTTTCTCTGGTAAGTTACCATTCCTCCTGGTTTTCAGTTCTTGTCGTGTTCCATGAAATTTTACTTGATCATTAGTTGCCATTACTATTTTATTCGAATATTTGATTTGCGAATCATGTATCTGAGCATGTTTATTTCATAATTTTGCTCTTTGTCCATGTTTTGAATACTCGCACTGTTCACATACCTGTTGGTTTCTGCCACTGTTCTTGGCCTGATACACTTGTGCAATCTTTTTGTCTTGATTTCTTGATGTCTACATCACCATTCTTGTTTCTAAAACGAATCCTTGTTTTTCTGTTTTCCAGATTCGTTTCTTTAATCCTCATCTCCATAGCTTGAGGTTTGGGACTTGTTTGTAGAACCCACAATTTCTAGGAAAAACTGAAACGAATTCCTTTTAGATCCATACAAGCCATTATCATAACATATTTGTAGATTTTTAGCCGAGGTCCTTTAAACCCTCCAAAAATACTTCTTCCTGAAATCCAATATCTCCATTTAAGCCGACGTCATGGGTATGTGGGAACATAGGGTAAATACCCCGAAAAAATTAGGGTACTTTAGGCAGGAGTTCGAAATCCCGGCCGACGTTCATCTGAGGTTGGCTGGGAAGGATGACTCTATCATGCCCAATGAAAACCTCATGCCATTTCCAGTGGTTGCGTTTATTGAGTATGGACTTAGGTTTCCACTTGATCATTTTTTCCGTCAAATCCTTCATTTCTATAAGTTGAACCCAATGCAACTTGCCATCAACTCTTACCGAGTTATTAACGGTACCATAGCTTTAGCCAAACAAGAGAGTGCTAGGATAACTCTTGCCGATTTCCAGTACTGTTATACCATGTGTCGCCTGAAATCAGAAAAATGTCACATTTATTACCTTAAGCCGAGGTCCACTGAATACAAAATCATTGCCGACCTCCCTGATTCCAACAAGGGAGCGGGGATGATTACTTCATCGTCTCGGGAAACTGAGAGTTTCAGCCAAACGATGACCTCCATCTTTATCCCTTAAGTCGTACAGTTTTCGGGGAAGGAGCTGGTAAGGGCCACCCTTTACACATTTTTCTTGCTTTTTTTTATAAAGTTTTCAACATTCTGTTCTAATTTCTATGCTTTTTTCTGTTTTGCAGTTCTTCCTCAGCCACCAAAGGGCTTCCGTCAGTCTTTTTTTCCAAGCAAAGACTTAAAGAAACTACTGAATTTACCAGTTCACAAGCGGAAGGCCCCTCTGCTTCTCAACTTTATCCCCATTTACAAGTCAGCTCTCCCCGACGTCCCAAAAAAGAAGAAGAAAAGCCTTTCTCCACCATCTTCCACAACTCCACAAGCTGCGTCCACATCTTGGACAGACCAAGGATCAACCTCTGATCCAGCTGAACAACCTTCAACCTCGGCTCCATACCTGATTCCACCATCTCAACGAAAACGTCATCGACGACTTGTTCTTGCTGCTGAGATGGGCCGCCAAAAATCGGTTGCTAAAGATCTCTTAGCCAGCATTCCTTCTGACGTTGACGCTCAGCCAATACAAACCCAGCCTCCTTCAAAGCCAAAATGAATAAAAAAGGCTCAACCAAAGGCAAAGGTGCCTCAGATCGATTCTGAGGATACCTTGCCAATTTCCAAACTGGCTCCGAGTGAGAAAACTGCCTCTGTCCCTGCGAAGAGGTCCACTGAAACACTTCCATCCGAATCTACCAAATCCAAAAGGCCGAGGTCATCTTCTGCAACGACCTCGGGGTCTAAAACTCCTGATGCCCCCTGGGCCCCCGCAATCACTCTGGAAGATAAGCCTGTCATGGCCAACGATAGTGCTGAGGACATCAACGTTGGCGTAGCCCTCAGTACTGCTCTGCTTCTTCCCGGCGATCTTGACCGAAACGCCGAGTTGAACGAGTATGAAAATTACGCTCTGATGCTTCAACGTTCCGTTCAAGTAAGTATCTTTATCTGGCAACTTCTTCTTTTGTTTTGTTCTTTCCATACTTGTAATTTTTTCTAACAACTTTTGTTCTGTTTACTTTCAGGCCATCCAGCACGCCCATTCTTTCTTAGTTCAATCTTTTGAGAACCGTGAGAAGCTAGCCGAAAAGAAGAGGGAGGTCTCCAGCCTTTAAAAAACCAATAAAAACTTGCAATCCAAGATGAAGACCCTGGAGGACCAGGCTGAGGTCGCTATTAAAGCAAAAGACGAAGCTGAGGAGAAGGTTGGTGCTGCTGAGGTGATAAACAAAGTCCTTCAAGCTCAGCTGAAGGAGGCCGATGATAAAGTGGCCCAGGCCCAAAAAGAGCTTCAAGATGCCTTGGCCACCAAAGAGGTCGAAATCAAGGACGCCGACGAGAAGGCCTATGCCCAGGGCATGGCCGATGTCACGGAGGCCTATGAAAAGCAAGTCAAGCAAGCATGCAACAAGGGTTTCTCCCTTGGTTGGATGACTTTGCTGAAGAAACTTGATGTCCCTGAAGACTCCTCCTTGAGGAACGCCGATGCCATTCCCCTGCCATTCCCTCAAACTCCATCTCCCAGTCAATCTGACAACGAATCTGATTCTGAGGATGAGGCCGAGGAGGAAGTTTTGGTGAGGAAATCAAAAGAGACTATTGGGACCAAGTCCCCTTCTCTGAATGAGCAAGTCCTGGACTTGACTCAAGATAAGGAGGGTGAAGAGGTCCCAAAAGATGCTGCGGTTGAGAAGACATCGGCCGTCGTTCCCTTTGCCGACAAGAGCCTGGATGAAACTCTTGCAGAAATTGACGCCGAGCTCGCGGCGGATAAGGCTGCTGAGATGTCTTCCCAACAATCGTCTGAACTTCAAACTCAACCAACTGCTACTGTTGAGGAGTCTTAGCCTTATTTTTTTCCCTTCTTTTCCTGTACTTTGTTTTTTTTTTTTTTGAAGTACTGTAAACTTCTTCACATTGCCGATGTGTTTTTAATACAACAACTCTTTTGCTTTTGAATGCTTGCATGCTTGCTTTGTATGCCTCCATACTTGGAATATTTTTGCATATCTTTAATATATACTTCAATCCTCGTGCAATCTTCTGGGGGTGACACACCTCGGTTATACAAACTGATGTTTTACCTCGGCAAGTACCCAAGTACTTTTCTTGGCATAACCTTGGTTTCATCTTGTAAATTTTTTCATAAAATTTTAACAAGTGTTTAATGTTGGTTTAACTTTAACTTGTAAATTGTCCATAAATTTCAACAAGTGTTTAAGCAATGATTTCGGTTTAACTTCAACTTGTAAATTATCCACAAATTTCAACAAGTGTTAAACAATGATTTCGGTTTAACTTCAATTTGTAAATTGTCCACAAATTTTAACAAGTGTTAAACAATGATTTCGGTTTAACTTCAACTTGTAAATTGTCCACAAATTTCAACAAGTGTTAAACGATGATTTCACCTCTCTCTGTCCCCTCATGTGAACCTAAGTTTTACGTGGGTTCTCATCATACATGTATTCTAAAGACAATGTCAAGTATCTTGAAAAGAAAATCAAGTTAAATCTTTATTTATTTACTTCGGCAAATGACAAAAGAACAAAGGAATTCTAATGATAGAAAAATTTCAAATTGCAAGTGTTCCAAGGCCTTGGCAACTCTTTGCCCTCATTATCTTCAAGCCGATAAGCCCCATTACCCAGTACCGAGATTATTCTATAGGGTCCTTCCCAATTTGGGCCAAGCTTCCCCTCTCTAGGATCCTTTTTGTTGCCGACGACTTTTCTCAAGACCAGGTCGCCGACTTGGAACTCTCTTGGGTTAACCCTCTTGTTATAAGCTCGGGCAAGCTGCTGCTGCTGGTATGTTGCGAGTTAAATCGCAGCTTTCTCCCTTCGTTCTTCTAGACGATCCGGATCTCGGGCTAAGAGTACATCATTAGTTCCATTCTCTACTCTCTGGGTTATGCCGACCTCTAGCGAAATAACTGCTTCTGTGCCATAAGCCATGGCTCCATGGCAAAGGGGGATTCCCCTGTTGATCTTCTCGGCTTAGTCCGATATGCCCAGAGCACGTTGGGCAGCTCGTCCACCTACTTTCCTTTTGCTGCCTGCAGCCTCTTTTTTATCCCGTCCAGAATTACTTTTGTTGGATGCTTCTGCTTGTCCATTGCTTTAGGGAAAGCTTGGTGTTGAAAAGTAATTCTTGATCTTGAACTTTGCACAGAAGCTCTTAATTAGCTTACTATCAAATTGTGTTGCATTGTCTGCAACTATTGCTCTTGGAATCCCAAATCTGGTGATGATATTTTTCCAAATGAATTTCTTTACATCCACATCTCAGATTTTGGCAAGGGGTTCAGCTTCTATCCACTTAGTGAAGTAATCAGTTACCACCAGCAAGTACTTCCTTTGCCTAGTTACTTGGGGTAGTTGCCCAACGAGATCCATGCCCCATTGGGCAAATGGCCAAGGACTGGATACAGGGTTCAGGTCTATTGCTGGTTGGTGTATCAGTGGTGCGAATCTCTGGCACTTTTCACATTTCTTCACATATGCTTCCGCGTCCTTCTGCATGTAAGGCCACCAATACCCCTAGGTAATGGCCCTATGGGCGAGTGATCTGCTCCAGCATGGCTTCCACAAATTCCTTCATGAATTTCATATAAAAAATCTTCAACTTATAAAGGATGTATGCACCTTAAAAGGGGTCCAATGAAGGACCTTCTGTAGAGATGCCCCTCTGTTGTCAGACTGAATCTTGCCGACTTCAATCTGATCTTGTGTACCTCTTTGTGATCGTCTGGCAGCTTCTTTTCTTTCAAGAATACAACAATTGCGTCCATCTAGCTTGGTCCCATGTCCACGCACATTGCTTCATGCTCTGTGGATAGTGGCTCGATGCTCGGGCCCGAAAAATAGTCGATCATTATTGTCCTTGCTTTTCCAGGTTGTACTGCACTAGCTAGGTAGGCCAACGCATCAGCGTGGCTGTTATCATCTCGGCTAACCTGAAGTAGTCGATAGTTTTGAAACAAGGCTGCCAGCCTGATGACATCCTTTGCGTAGGCCGACATCCGTTCATCTCGGGCAGCAAACTCGCCCGTTGTCTGGTTGACAATGAGCTGGGAGTCGCAGAAGACTATTACCTCGTCTGCCTCTGTTGCTACTGCCAACTTCAGTCTTGCAATCAATGCTTCATACTCTGCTTCGTTGTTTGAGGCTTTGAACCCCAAACGAATGGACTATTCCACTATCTGTCCATCTGGGGATATTAGCACTACTCCTCCCCCCGCTCCCTATCGGTTTGAACTCCCATCAACTAACAGTCGAAAGGAGTCACCGATGTAAATGCTGCAGGATCTGAGTTTTTTCTCTTTTCTTTGTTCTTTCGCCTTTGGCTGAGCTTCTCCTTGCTTGTTTAGACATCGTTCACCCTGGCTCAACGGAGCTCGATGTTCGATGGATTCTGGCGTGAAATCGGCCACGAAGTTGGCCAGAACCTGGCCTTTGATTGCTGTCCTTGGCGTCTTGGCCTGTACTCCAGGTCATACTGGCCTAGGGTGACTGCCCATGTGGCTATTCTTCCTGTCAGGTCTCCTTGTTGTAGTAAGGATTTCAAGGGGTGTTCTGTTAGCACCACAATTTTATGGGCCTGGAAGTAATGGTTCAATTTCTTTGAAGCCATTACCAAAGCCAGTGCCAATTTTTCTAAGGGTAGATACCTCGTTTCTGCATCGGCCAGGGTTTTGCTTACATAGTAAACAACCTTTTGTTCCATTTTGTCTTCTCAGACTACTACTGCGCTTATCGCATGCTCTGAAACGGCTAAGTATAAAAACAGTTCCTTTCCAGGTTCTGGATTTGAAAGGACTAGAGCTGTGGTCAGATACTTCTTTAGGTTGGCCAAGACGGCCTCACATTCTTCGGTCCACAGGAAGTCTGTGGCTTTCTTCACTAAGTTGAAGAAAGGTCTGCATTTGTCTGAGCTTCTGCTGATGAATCTATTCAGGGCTGCGGCCCTTCCAGTTAGCATCTACACCTGTTTTGCCGATGCCGGACTCTTCAGTTCTAGGATGGCCTTGATCTGATCTGGGCTGGCCTCAATGCCCCTTCTGGTCACCAGGTATCCCAAAAACTTACCAGATCCGACTCAAAATGCACACTTCGAGGCATTGAGTCGGAGCCGATATGTCTTAAGGATTTCAAATACTTCTTTGAGGTCGGCCAGATGTCATTCGAGTTCCTTGGTTTTCACGACCATGTCGTCGATGTAGACTTCCACCGTTCTGTCAATTAGGTGTTTGAACATCTTGGTTACTAACCTTTGGTAAGTCACTCCTGCTTTTTTCAATCCAAAAAGGCATCACTCTGTAGCAGTACAGTCCTTTTGGAGTGATAAACGTAGTCTTCTCTACATCTGGGGGGTATATGGGTATCTGATGGTACCCCCTGCAGGCATCCAGAAAGCTCATCCTTCCATGCCCTGAAGTGGCGTCTACCAGCTGGTCAATCTTGGGTAGAGGAAAGCTGTCTTTGGAACAGGCTTTGTTTAAACTGGTAAAGTCTACACAGACCCTCCATTTACCGTTCTTCTTCTTCACCACTATTGTGTTTGATAGCCATGTTGGGTAATTTACCTCTCGGATGGCCCTGGCCTCGAGAAGTCTGTCTACTTCTTATTCCACTGCTTCGACGTGTACCAACGTCGGTCTTTTTGTTCATTAAATTACAGGTTTGGCCGACCTGTCAACGTTCAGTTTATGGCAAGTGACCTCGGGGTCGATGCCTGGCATTTCGTAAGGCGTCCACGTGAACACCTCAATGTTTGCTCTTAAAAAAGCTTCCAATTCTTTTTCCTCTTCTTCGGCTAAGCCCGAGCCGAGAAGAAAGAAGCGTTCTTCATCCCCTTCCTGGACGAGGATTTTCTTCAATGCTTCTTCACTCTTTTCGGTTGGCTCCTTGCCGACATCTTCTAGGACCTCCACGTCCTCGTCTTAGATCTCTAACTTTTCTGGTTCTCGAATGCTGCAGGTGGATTTCATTGCTGCCATAGAGCAATTTTTTGCCTGTAGCTGATCTCCTCTGACTTCTTTAATCCCATATTCTGTTGGGAACCGCAATAGTTGATGCAAAGTTGAGGGAACAGCCCTCATTGCATGCAACCATGGCCTTCCCAAAATGATGTTGTAAAGGGAGGGTGTGTCAATTACGGTGAACTCTGTTGTTATCTTCCTGGTGCCTGCCTGCACCTCCAAGCTGGTTGTTCCCAATGGCCATGTCAGCATTCCATTGAACCCGACCATTGGGCTATTGGATTGCTCTATGTCGTTTGGATGAAGGCCGAGCTCATTGTAACATCGAACATACATGATGTCACAAGAGCTGCCTTGGTCAATCATGATGCGTTTTACTTGGCACTCCCCAACCTAGAGGGATACTACCAAGGCGTCATTATGCGGATGCTGCACCATCTCAAGGTCAGCTTCCGAAAAGGACACTACTGGTCTTTGGCACTCTTCTGCCCGATATCACTTCTCCCCGACTTGGTAGACATGTTGCAAGTGCTTCACCTTCTGGGTCTCCTCCCTAATTTCGTTCTTGTTGACCTTCGAGTGAATTACATGGACTACCTGAGGTCCTCCTGCCTGAGGTTGTGATGCTGGGGGAGGCGGAGCTGCTGACGCCTGAGGCAATCTTGCCTGTTCTTCCCTTGTTCTGGCCTCATCGACGAGGTCTCTTAGATGGCCTTGCCTCACCAGTTCTTCCAAGTGTGTTTTTTAGGGCTCTACAACCCTGAGTCGTGTGCCCATCTTCATTGTGGTAAGCACAATGTCTGCCAACGTTCCTTCCCATAAACTCTCCTGGTGCCTTCGCTGGTGTTCTGAAATAAGGTTGGTTCCGAATCCGGTCCAGGACTTTGGGAATCGAGATTCGGAACACAGTTGTTACTACCTGTGTGGCCCTCAGTTCTGTTTCTTGTTTGCTTGATCCATTGTTACCTCGGCCTCGCTTCGGCGAGCCGTTTCCTTTCTCTTGTTTTATCTCCTTAGTCCCCGACGTGTCTTCTTCAGCTCTGGCATACTTCTTGATTCTCGCCATGAGCTCTTCCATACTTTTTGGCAATGTCTTTGCCAAAGACTTTCGTGGTAGATAGTTATCTTTCAGGCCGTTCTTGAAAGATACGACCGCCACCTCTCGATTGCATTCGGGTATTCAGTTGAACACCTCATAGTATCTTTTTGCATAGGCCCTAAGGCCTTCATCCTTGCTGATTTTTAAAGCCACCAATGCATCCACCCTTAATGGCTGCAGCTTGTTTGTTACGAACCTGGCCACAAACATCTCGGTCAGGCCTTCCCAAGTCTTCACGCTTCCCTTTGGTAATTTGTGGAACCAATCTGATGTAATCTCCCTGGAAAATGAGGGAAACACTTTGCAGAGTAACGACTCGTTTCCACTATACAATGCCATTGAGTTCAAATAAAGTCCGACATGGAAGTTGGGATCTGACTTACCATCGTATATTTGAAACCTCGGCATACTGAATCTCTTCGATGCCTCAAACCTGTCCAATTCTACCGAGAATGGTGTCCTCGGCTTATCTGGGGAGGTTACCTCGACGTCGGTATTCTGTTGCTTCCTCTTGAGATAATCTCTTAAGTCCTCCTTTGTCCACCCAGGGGCTCGGCTTTCTTCTGCTTTCAGTCTTTTTGGTGCACTACTTTCAGCTTCGTGGTGAGTCCTTTTCAACCCTTCTCCATGAGTTGTGTCGAAGCACAGTGCCTGCTCCTGAACATGCCGATGTCCTTTGGGTTCTGCCTTCTTTACGCGATGCGTTCTCTGTGATTCTTCTCTTATTGACTCTGTTCGTCCGACTTCCTTAGAAGGTCGGTGAGAGTATCTTTCGCTCCCGTTGTGCTGAGGGGCTACGGGGATTGTTTTCTGCCCTCCATTCTGGGCATTGGTCGTTGGAATCAGCGTGTCCTGCAGCGGGAACGGTGGCTGTATGACGTTATTTTGCATTATGAAATTGACGACCGACTGCAAGTCTGCCAATTTGTTTGCCATCTCTTTTACCTCTTCGTCCCTCCGCAGGTACCTATCATTCCATACCTGGAGGTCGTCCTCCTTGCAGTAGCCACTTCGATCTAGTTTCTTTGGTGCGTTGCCAGTCTGGCCGATGTCTTTCACTCCGTGATTCTGGTCACGAGTTTCTGCGTTGCATTCGTCTCCTTCGACATCAAGGTCAATAGGTCTCCCACTCCCAGCAGGAGTGTCGTCCCCAATCTTTTCCTTCTGTCCATTACTGGCCATCTATTCTCCTTTCTTTCCCACAGACAGCGCCAAATTGTGTCGGTGATTTTCCGATCACACTGCCCAACTCAGTAGCCAGCTGGAGAACACTGGCAGAATAGATGACACCTGGCTAACTTGCAACAGAAAGAGAAGATTCCGGCGGTGGTTTATCCACCCGGGGGTACTCCGACGATCAAGTCAGTATATCTCTCAAAGATAATCAATAGTGCAAATCTCACTGTTCAAAATATAAAATTGCGTACCTTAGACCCACGGAGGTGCCTCTCTTTTATAGCTAACTCAATCATTGTCCCAACAAGAGCCTAGCTCTAATGGACTTAGGATTTACTATTAATCTTGGACTCCTAGTAAGATTGGAATAAACTCCTTAAGAGTCTTATCCTTTCCCAACTGTAGTCTTCCCCCTTTCTAGGACTCTTGTGCCTTATCCGATTATCTCGGATTCCAATATCTTCGGAGGTAACCTCGGCCTCGCTGAGATAACCTCGGCGTCATAACCAGGATACGTGGCACCTCAGCTGACACGTCGGCATCACCTTAGCCGCGTGTTGGTACTCAGAAAATATCTCCCCAAAGAAAGAAATTTGTACAATTATTATGAAAAATGAGAGTTTTTGTCACAATGTCAATTGTGGTGAAAATTAGTAAACCTTTGGTGAGAGTTCTCCATCTTGTCAATGGTGATAAGAAGCCAACTATGAGATACTTGTATGAAGCCATGGATAAGGCAAAATTAGCAATTACAGCTAGGCTAAACAATGGGATTTCTTTACATAACCCATATGTTAGATTGATTGATGCTAAATGGGATAAACAACTTCACAGTCCTCTTCATTCCGCTGGTTGCTTTCTTGATCTTGGAATTTTTTTAGTCCTTTTTTAACCAAGCAAAAGGAAGTTACTTGAGATTTGCTCTTGGCTATTATGTCTTTGGTACTAAATGATAATATGCGAGATATAACCATTTACAACTTGAAGAATACAAACAATCAACTGGAAAATTTGGTATGTCCCTTGCTATTTGGCAACACGAAAGACTAAATGTAGGTAAATTTATATATTTTTTAACATGTTATTATATGCAACACATTAAATTCTATTTTATATGCCTAACATATTATTTAATTTTTGGGCAAATTACATATACCCTCTTGAGATTTGGCTAAATTACAAATACCTCCTGAAGTTTGAGAAATTACAAATTCCCTCATGAATGCTATATTTGCATAACAAATTAGAGGATAATTTGTTATGAAATATAAACCTCATAGGACAAATTGTTATGAAAATACAAACTTCAGGGGGCGGGATGTAATTTTCGAAATCTCAAGAGAGTATACAAAAGATTAAATGATCTAGTCTATCTTCGTTACAACTTAAAACTTCAAGAAAGGTACAAGTAGAATTATAAGTTGAAATTTTAAGAATAAATTATTACGAATATGGGCTCATTTGGACTATCAGATCATACATTTTAGGCTCACTTATGAAAATTCAATTTTGCCCACTTCATAGCCAGCCCGTGCGTTCAGTAAGAGATACTCAAGGCATGAGATGAAGAGATAAGAAAAAAAAGGGTCCGCTTGGTGAAATCCTATTAACAAACTCAATAGAACCAAATTTATGGGCTCATTTAGACTACTAGATCATACATTTTGAGTTCACCTATGGAAATTTAATTTTGCGTACTTCATAACCAGCCCAAGCATTAAGTGAGAGATACTCAAGGAATAAGATGAAGAGATAAAGGAAAAGAGGGTCGGTTCTCTTAGCAAAATTCTATTAACAAACCCAATGGACCCAAATGGACCCAAAGTTATGAGCTCAATTGGACTTTCAGATCATACATTCTGGACTCACTTACGAAAATTGGGTGTGTTTGGTTTGTGTTTGTAGAGTAATTTTTGAGATAAAAAATACGAAAAACTTGTTTGGTTTGTCTTTTTTTAGAAATGGTTTTGGAAAATTGTTTTGGAAAATTTTTTTTAAAAAAAGTGATTGATTTGATGTGTATGAGAGAGAGAGAGAGTGATTTTGGAAAGTAGGTAACCAAATAAAATTTTGAGATTTTTTTTGGAAAAATTTGTTTGGTTTGATTACTTTTAAAAATTTGTTTGTAGAGAATTTTTTCCAAAATTTTTTCTGAAAAACAAACCAAACACAATTTTGCCCAATTCATGGCCAATCCAAAGTATTTTGTAAGAGATTCTCAAGACATACGATGAAAAGCTAAGGGATAAGATGGACCTCTTTAGGCCCAAATTATGGGCACATTTGGACTTCCACATCAAACATTCTGGGCTTATGAAAATTTAATTTTGCCCAGTTCATAGCACCAAGGCCCAAGAAAACATAAAAACAAAAAAAGGGCCCTTTAATTTAAGCAGAAAAGTCTCACGGCTGCAATTCTGGCGGGAAGACACAACCATTTCCCGCCAAATCTACCCCTCCAACACTGATCTCGAGTCCCCTCCGCCCCCCAAAAAAACCCTTCAACTGCCAATTCGTGTTCCCGCCAAATCTCTCTCTCTCTCTCTCTCCAGCCATGGCATCCGATTCTTCTCCGGCCAATCTCCATGGTAGTAAGTCTCTCTCTCTCTCTCTCTCTGGTTTATTATGTCTGTATAGATAGATAGAAATTGATTGCTGCATATATTGTCTCATTTGATGTAATTTGAGCTCAAGTTTTGGATGAATCGGACAACAGGACCTTCCTCTCCCGATGATTCGATCTCGAGTCCAATTGGCAACACATTCTCCTCTCCCGGCCACGCCACAGGCCGGAAGCGCGGCCGCCGATCGTCCGCCGCCACACCAACTCCACCCCCTCCCCATCACTCCCGATTCGCCGCCGACGCTGTTACCCCTACGCCCTCCACCTCCCGTCGAAGAGGAAGAAGTGCTTCCATGTCCTCTCCTGCTCCTCCTCCCGCAGCCGCCGCCGCCACCCCTTCTTCTGCCGACGAAGCCCCTCCTTCCTCCGATGGCGACGATGCTGACGATGCCCCCCCTCCGATGTTCGTTTGGGGCACCAACATTAGCGTTCAGGATGTCAATGCCTCTATTTTACGCTTTTTGAGGCATTTTCGTGAAAACCCTTCTCACACTGAGGGAAAGTACATGAGGGCCATTCATCATGTGATTGATGTTGAGGGAGATTCACTCGATGTTGATGCACACAATGTGTTTGATTACGATACTGATTTGTATACCAAAATGGTTAGGTACCCTCTCGAAGTTCTTGCTATTTTTGATATTGTGCTTATGGATATGGTTAGTCGAATCAACCCCTTGTTTGAAAACCACATTCAAGCTCGCATTTTCAATCTCAAGACCTCTACATCCATGAGAAATCTTAACCCTTCTGGTTAGTTACTTCACTTCATCTTGCTTTTGTAGTTGGTCTTCTTTTCTTTTTCTTCATTTTCCCCTCTTCAACAATGTATAATTTTATGTTGGAATTCTTTTGTTAGATATTGAGAAGATGATATGTTTGAAAGGAATGATTATTCGGAGTAGTTCAATTATACCCGAAATCCGAGAAGCAATTTTTAGATGCCTTGTATGTGGATACTATTCTGACCCCATTGTTGTGGATCGAGGTAATTCTCATGATAGTTTGATTATGCATTAATTTGTTCATGTAAGATGTAAATAAATATCTTTGTGGTTTGTTAACCAATTGAGTCTTTCCAGGTCGAATTAATGAGCCTACTGTGTGTGGAAAGCAAGAATGTCTTGCCAAGAATTCCATGACACTTGTGCACAACCGATGCAGGTGATAAACTCATTCATAACTGATGTGGTTTGTAATATTATGAAAGATTATGATTTAGATGTTATGAAATAGAAACTTGGTTATGATTCTTTTTATCCAATAATCTCCCTATTTATTCCTTTTAGTCATCAATTTCTTCAGCATCTACAAAGTTTAACATCAATGTAACTTAAGTATTTGACCTGATAAAAGAATTGTTTTTGCTAATTGGTCTTCCATTTAACTTCCCAGTTACTGGCAATTCAGCTTCTGTATGTTCCCACCACTACAAATAAAGAAAAAGCTACAGTATGCATATAAAATCACTTCTAGTTTGATGACTACCAAGCCTGAACAATGTAACCCTTCCTTTTGAAACCACCTCTGTGTATCTTGGGTGCTCATACCACCTTTATGACTTTCTAGTTTACTAGACTCTCCCTTAAGTCATGAAGTCATCAGATAGACATTTGGGGTTTCTTAATATATGCCTTTGAAAATTATGACTCTAATGTGAATCATTTAACAACCAATTTGGATTGGCTGATATGTGAATTCATTATTGAGTGTTTGACAGTATGCTTCTGGCATGACAAAATCCAGTCCAATATGGTTTAGTGTTTTAAACCTGGATAACTTTTGTTGAGGTTAAATTTTTTTGGGGGTTTTAAAACATCTGTACACTTTCATATGATTTCATGGCTAAATTTGACTTCATCAATGGCTATGTTTTATCCCGTTTCGGGGAATTGAGGTATTGAGACTATTTGTTTAAAGTTTCATATAAGGTTGATAGTGAAAAATAATTCCATCCACATTGTTGTAGAGAAATATGGTTACAGCACCCAAAAAATTGAGGAGGAACAAAAACAACAAAATTCAATATAAAATGCTTAAAAAACTAGGATTGTTAATATAGAGTACATCCATGGACTGAAATTGTTTACGCTAACTTGACTCTGTAGATCTGTTCATTTCTTTTGTTGCAAGCTTCGTAGTTAGTTGAGAATGTTTCCCAAATAGCCAATCCTTCAGTAACAATATGGTTTAAACATAGTTTGGGATAATTATAAATTGTTATTAATGTGTGTCCAACTCCAAAAACAGGTTTGCTGATAAACAGATTGTTAGACTACAAGAGACACCAGATGAGATCCCTGAGGGAGGGACACCACACACAGTGAGCTTGTTGACACATGACAAGCTGGTTGATGCTGGGAAGCCAGGTGACAGAGTTGAGGTGAGGTCTTGCATTGCCAGCAAGAAATTGTACTTTATTTTTCCTATGATGTTTTTCTTCTTTTTTCCCACTTTATTTTATTTATTTTCTTTTAATATACCGGAATAATGTGTTCCCTTATTCATTAGGTCACTGGGATTTATAGGGCCATGAGTGTCAGGGTCGGTCCAACACAGAGAACAGTGAAATCTTTATTCAAGGCATGTATATTGTCTTCCTCAGTCATTTTGAAGTTGTGTAATGATTTTATTGTCTGAAATTAATCACAATTCCTTTTGATTGCAGACTTACATAGACTGTCTTCATTTAAGAAAAACGGACAAGTCAAAAATGCAGAAAGAGGATGCTATGGAAATTGAAAATGGCTCAAGTAGAAATGAAGAAGACAACCCTGTTGACTATGAGGACAAGGTATTTTTTTTCCCTCTGCAAAACTATTTGCTGTATTTTCTACTTTATTCACTTATTTGTTCCACACTGCAGGTGGAGAAACTGAGAGAGCTGTCAAGGTTGCCTGATATATATGAGAGGCTAACTAGGTCTTTGGCACCAAACATATGGGAGCTCGAGGATGTGAAAAAAGGCCTTCTATGCCAGGTAATCTAATTATTTGGTTTAGTAGGGCCCTCATTTCAAATTTCACCCCTTGTGTTGATATTCAATTTAAATGGCTTGGATATAGCTTTTCGGTGGGAATGCATTGAAGTTGACCTCTGGGGCTAGCTTTCGTGGTGACATCAACATTCTCCTTGTTGGTGACCCTGGAACCAGCAAATCTCAGCTGCTCCAATATATACACAAGCTATCTCCTCGTGGCATTTACACCAGTGGAAGAGGAAGCTCTGCTGTTGGATTGACTGCTTATGTTACTAAAGATCCCGAGAGTGGAGAGACTGTATGATAAAATCGCTATGTGATCTTTTTATTTTCTTCTGCTCTGGTATCTCATTGAAAATATGAGAAACTTAGACTGTATTTGTGGAATACTTTTTAGGTTTTGGAGAGTGGAGCCCTGGTTCTGAGTGATAGAGGCATTTGCTGTATTGACGAATTTGACAAAATGTCTGACAGTGCAAGGAGCATGTTACATGAGGTAAAATTGTTTTGTTCTTGTTTTTTTTCTAAAATTATTGTGAAGTGGCGTTTATTATTGCATTTTACTTTGAAGAGTCATCAAATAGCATAGACCATACCACAGTTTGCCTATTATGTGAGAAGTTCCATTGAAATGCATTTGTGTGCTACAAAATATCTGCCTTAAATTTGCACTTAAATTCAGCTTCTCAATTGTTAGTGTAATAATTCATTAACTTATTCAGGTGATGGAACAACAAACTGTTTCAATAGCAAAAGCAGGTATAATTGCTTCACTAAATGCTAGAACATCAGTATTGGCTTGTGCAAATCCAAGTGGCTCACGATACAATCCCCGCTTGTCAGTAATTGACAATATACACCTTCCTCCTACATTGCTGTCCAGGTATGAAGATACAGTTCTTATACTATGTATCAGTTCATTCGCTTGATTAAAACTTGTGAAGCTTATGATTTTGAGATTGAACATTTAGTTATCCAAAAAAAAAAAAAGGAAAGAAGTGTGCAATGTTCTTCCTTAACCTAAACACTTCAGACTTAAACTAGGAATACTCTCTGATAATTAAAGCTTGTCCAGGTTTGATTTGATTTACTTAATTCTCGACAAGGCTGATGAACAGACAGACAGGCGCCTTGCAAAACATATTGTTGCATTACACTTCGAGAATCCTGAGGTCTGAAAAAAAACATAGCAATTTCTCTCCCTACCCACCAAAATATGTGATTTTAACCCTTCAAGTTTTCATGTCTATACTTGTAGACTTCACAAGAGGATGCCTTGGACCTTCCGACATTAACTGCATATGTGAGTTATGCCAGAAATCATATACACCCACAGTTATCTGATGAAGCTGCAGAACAGTTGACACGAGGTTATGTTGAGATGAGAAGAAGAGGAAACTTCCCAGGCAGTAGCAAAAAGGTACAAGGATCCTTTGTGATTATTTATCTTATAATAGCATCACCCATATATTTGGAGGAAACTGGAATGTGACCCAACTTTCTTGCACTAGCATCACAAAATGCAGTTTTATCCCAAATCAATTTTATTCTTCGACCTTTTTTGTGTTGTGTGTATGGAATGCTAGTTAGTTCTGGTCATTACCCTTTATTTTATTGACCTTTTCATTATGCTTTTCTCAAGTATTGTTCCATGAAGCACTTAGATTCTGAACTGCCATTGACTTTATGCTTCTTACTTGCCCTGATTTTTATCAACAGGTGATAACAGCAACGCCTAGGCAAATTGAGAGTCTGATACGTCTCAGTGAAGCATTGGCTCGGATTCGCTTCTCAGAATTGGTTGGTAAAACTTGTATGGTGTTTTAGTAAATATAGAATGGTTTGTTGTGATTGGACTTGTTAGATCACTGTCCTATTTACATGCAGGTGGAGAAGAAAGATGTGATAGAGGCTTTTCGTCTTCTGGAAGTTGCATTGCAACAGTCTGCAACAGATCACTCCACTGGTAAATGCTCAACTGCACCATTCATGCTTTCGTTATTCAGTTTTAGCCATTCATTCACTATCTAAGTTGTTTTTGCCAATTACGATCCTAGTAATTGGCAGATCTTCTGCATATTTCCTGAAGGAGCATAGGACATTACGATTTGCTGGAGATCAATTCTTGATAGAATTTTTTTATTTTAGCTTATTACTTTTTTCAAGCCTAAGTGATAACAGTTATGACAAGAATTTATTTGATATAATGCCATGTACTGCTTTGGTTTGGAGTAAAATTTTCTTTAGAAGCTGGGTGGAAGATGTTTTCTCCACTTTTGCCTAGCAAGATAATGGAGAAAGGCTTCCCCCAATTGAAGGATATGGACTTATTTTATGCTCCTTGAGTGATTTTATTTATTTATCTTTCTTGTTTTATTTTACGGGCATAGAGCTGTGATACATGTGCCTCTTGTTTAGTTGTTGCTTTACTCAAGAAATTATGCCATACTTCAGTCATATATCATCTCTCATTTAGCAGTCCCTTGTACTTAACATGTTCTTTACTTGAACAAATAGTATCTTTATCTTGAGGTTTTCTTGACTAGGAACCATTGATATGGATCTCATTACAACTGGGGTCTCTGCAAGTGAAAGGATGAGAAGGGAAAATCTGTTATCCGCAACTCGCAACATAATTATGGAGAAGATGCAGATTGGAGGGTCCTCTACTCGGTTCTTGGAGGTCTATTAAGTTTACTGAATTTTAGATCCTCTTTTATTCATTTAATGGACACCACCATCTGAAACCTTGCTTCTGCTGACATTATGTTGCAGTTACTGGAAGAGTTGAAGAAGCAAAGTTCCGGTGCTGAAGTCCACCTTAGTGATGTAAGTATTCTCTCTCTCTCTCTCTGCGCATTTGTGTCCGCTATCTGCATATGATTGTACTGATGGGTTCAGTTTGTATATTTTTACCAGCTACGAAATGCACTTTCTACCCTTGCAAGTGAGGGATTTGTTACTGTTCATAGTGACAGCGTAAAAAGAATATGATGAAGACAGCAGATGATCAGAGTGGGGGCGAGTTGACATAATTGATTTTATTGCAAAGTTCACAATTTACGGTAGACCTGTTATGAGAGCAGTGAAAGAAGCTATTGCTGCTGTGCACAAGTTTTAATTTGCAGCAGAATGAGAAAGTTCCACCTTGGGGCCTAAGACAAATGTTATCAAGCCTCAGAATTACATGCAACTTGTAAATGACTCTTTGCTGCGATTTGTTTAGTAGTTGAATATGGTTAATGTACTGGTTATTCTTGATGGTTGAGTAGAGAGTTCTGTCTGTTAATCTCCTGGAATCTCAATTTTTTCCCCATTTGATTTGAAGTTGATGGATCATGTGGCTTTAATCCTCGAAGACACCTTTGATCCAATAGTCAACCACAAGGCTTATTCATGGTTGTTCATTGCAACTTTGTTAACGAAGGTTTCAATGTCACCCAATGAGTTTTGATGAGAAATTCTCATCCTGAAAAGCAAGTTCCAAGATTTTCACAAAAAAAATAAAAAAATATTAAAGCAAAAAAAAACATGGTTTCATAGCTTTTGATGAAAAGATGAAAACTTGGTATCTCAAACGCTGCCCAAATTGTTGTATTTCTAGGCAGTGGTCAGTCTTGCTTCAGTGGCATTTCAGGAGCTGCTTTGAGAGCGGTGCTTGCAAGTACTGCCCCATTGTGCTCAAGCGGGCTGGGCTCTTCTAAGTTGGTTATTTTATGGGGTACTTACAAATAAGTCCTATATACAGTTAAAAATCTATCTAATCTCAAAATAAAATACTTGTACCAATTAGTTATACATATTTTTAATTGTTATCAAACTCTTTTTATTTTCATTTTTATCATTTTAAAAATGTTATTACATCCAACGACTTTTGTCAGACTTATTGAAGACTCGTCGGAATATTTAACATCACCAAAAAGTTACCGAAGCATCATCGGAAGTTCGCCTGAGTGTTTTGAGTATTGTCGGAAGTTCGCCGGGGTGTTCTGAACGTCACTGGAAAATGTCAAAGAATATTATCGGAGACTCACTGGAATATTCAGAATATTATCGGAAAAAAAGAAGAATAAATGGAGAAATTATAGTTAAAAAAAACATAACAACAAACAACTAAGCAAATAATCTACAATATTGATCAAATTGAAAACTAAGCTTTGAAACTGTAAAATATTACAGTTTCAAAGCATTATTCTGTTAATCTGGAAAACATATTATGAAACTGTAAAATTTTACAGTTTTAAAGAATATTATGAAACTGTAAAATTTTATAGTTTTAAAGCATGATTCATTTCAGCCCCCAAAAAAGCTGAAACTGTAAAATTTTACAGTTTTTACCGCTTGTAACTAAAATTTAAAAGCAACTTATTCAGAACTTGAAACTTTTCTCTATTAAAACAGAAAAATGGATGCGTGTAATAGAGAAAATGTAGAAAAATTGAGAAATCGAAGAAAATGATAGATATGGAAAGAATATTGTACTCCGGCAACTATTTTTGGTTTAGATCTAGTTGGACCTCATGTAGATCTACTTATCTTCTTCGCCGTTGGTGAGGATGAAGTAACGAGTTGATGTCGGTAGTTGGTGGTTGCCGGTGAATCCCAATCAATGGTGGTCATCGGTCACTGGTGACTATATATTAGAAAGAGAACGTTGGACATGATAAAGAGAAGGAGAGGAAAACGCAGAAAAAAGAGAGAGAAAAACGTAAATAATGCGAGAAAACACACAGAGAGAGAGAGGAAAAGTGTAGGAATTTTAGGTCTACTCAAAAAATTGTTAGATTAAATAGTGTAGACATATTTCAAACACGACCTATGGGTAATTTTTCCTTATTTTATCTTCTTTTGAAGTTATATTTCATTATTTAAAAACATGAATACTAAAGAATTACTTGTGTTAACTTTTGGGTATGCCCTAGTGTTACTTGTAATCAATTTGTCCTAAGACTAATGATAATTAGATGTCCAACTTGATTCCCTAACAAAACCTAAATCATTCATGGGTGGGTTTCAATTGGCAAACAATGGATTGAAATGGAGTTATTGTTATGGTATATATGATCAATACCAAACTCCAAGACTTGAGCAAACAGTCAAACACACATCGAATCTAGAACGGAGTGTAAAAGAATAGAAAATCAAACTCACCAGAGCAACAAAAGAGATTTATGTGATTTACCCAAATCTCGGGTTACGTCTATGGAGTTATTGCAGATTTACTAAGATTGATATGAAAGGAGTTACAAAAGTCTCTTACACTCAATCTCACTAACTCTCTCTACAATGATCTATGTCACTCACTCTCACTATTGTGTATCTTTCTCTAAGATTACAAAACTAATGAATAAAAGATATAGTTTAAGGAAATCAACCCCAAACCTAAATTAGTAAGGAAATCAATAACCTTTTTTGGCTGAATAGAAAATCAAAAACCTAAACTAACAAGGAAATAGTTTAAAGTTCAAATCTAACAAAATGCTAATTTCCTTATTTCTTTGTCCTAATTTGATTAGGTTTAGTCTTGTTTCAGGCTTCATCAACAACAATCTCCTAGGAGATTGTTCAAGATATGAACGACCTTCACCCCATAACTCTATAGAACACCGCAATGACTCAAACTATCAACGTCACGTGTTGATGCCAATTAAAGCTATAGATAGCTTCAGTTTCTCAACTGTAACCACTATGGTTAACATATCTACAGGATTTTCACTTGTGTGGATCTTTTCCAAGTTGAACTTGCCATCTTTCAAGAGTGAATGAACAAAATGGTACTTTATATCAATATTCATTGTTCTTGAATGAAACTCGGAATTCTTCGTAACATGTATTACACTTTGGCTATCACTGTACAACTTGTAATCATCAAACTTCTTTCCCAATTCAGTCAAGAAACTTGTTAACCATACCATCTCCTTGCAAGCTTCTATAGTTAAGTGGTTAAGATAATTACAATTTTTTGCAACTAAGAGATCCAACTTATTGCAACACTGTCAAGAGTAAACACATACACTATTGTGCTATTTCTACTATCAATGTCACTTGCTAGGTCAAAATCAACATTCCCAAGCAAGCTGATTTCCATGCCGCCATGTTAGAGAGCCATATCACTCGTACCTCTGAGATACCTGAATACCCACTTGACAGCTTTTTAATGCTCTTTCCCGAGATTGTTCATGAATTTGCTAACTGTGGGCATCGTGCATTTTTTGAGTCTAAGGCCCATTTCCCACACAAATGTTGTACCAACTTGCTTTAAACAACAAAGAGTCGCGACTCAATTTTTTTAAGGGGAATTAAAAAACTTTTAACAATGAAAAGTAAGCTAAGGACCTGATTCGTCATAAGCAAAGAATTCTAGGTTCGGGAGCTTAGGCACAAAAGGTGAAGGTCATTGAATGATAGCACCTCATTTTTCACAATCCAAAGATTGGCCTCTACTAATTTTCTATTTTATGATTTTAGTAGTTATTTATTCACAAACTTCATATTAGACCTCAAACCTTAACTAACCTAAAACTATATGATTTGGAAAATGAATTTCACCTAACTTAGATTCTATCAATAAAATCATATCCTTTCCATAAATAAAGATTTTTTGCCAAAAATATATTTTTTGCCAAAAATAGATTTTTTTTTCGAGGACATGACCATATTCATGAACTAAGTCAAGCAATAATCATAAAAAACACACAAAATACTCAATTTTGCATAGAAAAGCATAGAAACTTGCATTATTTAAAAGACAATGCAAATAATACATATGCCAAGAGGATGGAGGAAACTTACCTGGATGCCCACTTTTAGCGTCTTACATGCATTATGTGAATTAAATATGTTCTAATCATGCAACTAATGCATACAAAATGCAACCTAAGACTGGTTTAAGGGTTTTAACATGATTTAATGCACAAAAAGACAAATAACACATAAAATAATGCAAAACTAATATGCATGCAGAAATAGAGACTATAACATTCTAAGCATACTGTTCTAAGAAAATTAAAGAAAACATGCGAAATAAAGGAAAAAAGTAGACAAAACTAACACCATACATGATGGAATGCTAAACTAAAACCCTAGCATAAATGAATACTGAAAAATAAAGCAAGCTAGGTACTGAAATAAAAAAGAAGAAGAGGGTTTACTTGATGGTTTCAATGAACTGAAGAGAACTCAAAGAAAAATGCAAGAAAACTTGGGTTTTCTTGTTTGCAAGTCTCCCTTAAGCAAAGGTTCTGAGTTAGGGTCCAAGTTCTTCAAGCTTTGAATATTTTTCCATTTCTTAGAGTTACTTAGGGTGGGTTATTTCGGAGTCAAAGCTGGAGGGGAGAAGAAGAGGGGTGTTTGGCTCTTAAATTCACTCAAGAAGCTCTTAAGTTGTTATCCTTTGTAAAGGAGGGGAGGGCCTCTTTTTAGAAGTAGAGGGGAAGGTTCTGGAACCCTTCTAGGGTTTCATCGCTTCTTCCTTGCCGCCTCCCTCCATAAATGCACTAAGATTGAGTTTTCAAAACTGGCTCTACTACGCTTGGATGTGCGCACGCACAACTCATGTGTGCATGCACGACTTGCCTTAGTACTCGTGCCATCCATGCATGCACAAGTGTTGGGTCCCATGCTCTTGGCTTACTTGTGTCCCAAGTAAGCCCAAATTGTGTTCTGATCAATGTTTTTGATAAAACCAGCCACTAATTCTAAAAAATGTCTTTGACCAGAGTATAATCGGGCTTTCCTAACTTTCTCGAGTGTAAAAAGTTGATTTTTGGCTAAAAACGAGTCTAGGGGTAACATGGTTACTTTTGTAAAAAGTCAATTTTTGTCTAAAATAGGTTTATATAGTAACTCCAAATAACCTTAATTTTTTCCAAAGATGAAGTAATTACAATTTCATCATTGCAAGACTTCCAAGCGCCTGAAGTCTTAGGGTCAGTCAAAATGGGATGCCTAGACTAATAACTCTCACTACATGGTCAATGTCTAATCTTACGTAGACCATGACATACATCAAGCTACCAACGACTAATGCATATGATG
Organism: Camellia sinensis; assembly: GCF_004153795.1. NCBI lineage: Eukaryota > Viridiplantae > Streptophyta > Magnoliopsida > Ericales > Theaceae > Camellia > Camellia sinensis. The sequence goes on from NW_021029396.1 coordinate 54,709, forward strand.
CCTTTGTTATGTATTCTTGTTCTTCATGTGTAGCTACATTGTGTTCTTTCATCAATTTGAAATAGCTTGCTAATGGAGTGCCTATGGGCTTCTTGAGTACTTTTTCAATGCACTCGACCTACGATAGTTTCAATTTTTTGTTCTTCATGTCCCTGCTAATTTGCATCCCTACAATTTGTTTTGTCGCACCCAAATCTTTCATTGTGAACTCTTTGGACAACTCTTATTTCAGTTTTAAAATATTATCCATGCTTGAACCTACAACAAGCATATCATTTATGTACAAGAGAAGTATTAAATACAAAGTATCAAGCTTTTTTTAATAACAATAATGATCACCATGGCACCGATGGAAGCCTGCACTTGCCATGAAACTATCAAATTTTATGTACATGCGCTTACTTTAGCTCATACAAACTTTTCTTCAATTTACATACCAGATTTCCTTTCCCAACCACCTCATAGCCCTAAGGTTGATGCATGTTGATATCCTCTTCCAAATCACCATGAATGAATGCAAATTTTACATCAAAATGCTCTCGATGTAGATTTTCAACCGCAACAGTGCTAAGTATGATACGAATTCTAGAAATCTTTACCATAGGAGAGAAAATCTCGGTATAGTTGATACCTACCTTCAGTTAGAAACCTTTCACCACCATTCTAGCCTTGTATCGCTTGGTGTCATCAGGTTCTTCTTTCAAATGGTAAATCCATTTATTGTGTAATGCAGATTTACCTTTGGACAATTGTGCTAGTTCCCAAGTCTGATTCATCGCGAGAGACTCCATCTCATCATCCATTATGAGCTCTCAATTTTTCATTATCTCAACCTGTAAAGCTTCCTGACAACATTCTGGTTCACCATTGTCAATCAACAATAGATAATGCAGGGAAGGAGAATAACAATCAACAAGTTGTTTCTTTTTTTCTTTTTTTTTTGTCGACCTCCTAAGAGGATGAGGAGTTTGTATCTCAATGGGTGGTGTCAACTGTACATTAATGTCTTGACATTATAAGAAATCTCCTCAAGCTCAATTGTTTTAGATCTTTTAGTCTTGTCATAAAGCCTATCTTTTTATAGAATATATTTGTTAAACACCACATCCATATTTCTAATTATTTATTTGATTTTCCTTGTCCCAAAATTGGTACCTATAATTATCCAACCGAGATGATGTACTCCGGTTGGAAGAGTTGGTGTTTTGTCCAACTTCGGATTCCCAACCGAGATGATGTACTCCGGTTAGAAGAGCTGGTGTTTTTTCCAACTTCGGATTCCCAACCGAGATGATCTAATCCGGTTGGCATTGTTGAAGATTTGCTCACTGATTATTTCCAACCGAGATGATTATTCCGGTTCATGAGTTTGTTGTTTCGTTCTGCCTAAGTACTTATGGATTCCGGTTGATTTTTACTGAGATATTTTGCTGAAGAGGGAATACCGTGCAAACACTTGGCAAAAATTTGAAATTTTCATTGATAAGAAATTCATTACAAAAGGTGGGGACAAAGCCCGGTTACATCAGCAGTGTTGAAAGCAAAAATACAAAAGAGAAGAAAATTAAACTAGAGGGGATAGATGTGTGAATTCGTCCTCGCCGGCTTCAAGGTCAACGGTTGGACCGGTATCTTGGGCACCGGGCTCCTCATTGCCGGGCTGCTCTTGCACCTCGGCTTCTTCTTCCTCAGAATCTGTCTCCCCGTCCCCATCTTCAAGTCCCTCCTCGGCCTCAGCCTGTAAAGCGCTGAAAACATCGTTGGTATATGGCACGAGGTAGACCGGTAGTGAAGCTTTGGGAGGGTTGGCAAAAACGTCGGTGTCAGAGCCCTGGCCGAGCTGTTCGCAAGCGGATTTCCAGCCAGCCTTGAAGTATATGTCTTGTGTTGCAAAGACTTGCTTCTTGTAATTCTTCTCGGCCTCGTTGAAACCCGCGTTGTTGGCAGCCCGGCAAGCTTTCTTCTTCGACTTCTTCAAGGTATCCACCTCGGTCTGGAGCTCGCTTTATTTTTTCTCGGCTGCATTCAGTTGACCGAGCAGCCTATTATTATCAGTGTTGGCCATCTCAAGTGAAGCCTTAGCCCGGCCAAGCTCGGCTTGAAGGCTCTCGACCTGGCTGGCCGTGTCGTTGGCTTTCTGCCTGAGTCGGTGGATGCGCTCCAAAACCAGATGTTGTTTTTGAATGGCCTACAAAAAGAAAAGTTGATTAGAAACGGAACCGGGCAAACACTTGTGAAATTTTCAGAAAAACGTCGACTTACCCTAGCCATAGACTTCACTGACGATTTGACTAACCGAGTGTCAGGAACGTGGTCGCTGCCGACCACGTCGCTCGGTAGTAGTAGGGCTTTGGACAGATCGAAGGCGAGCAGATGCTCTTTGTCAGCCTTGATCGAAGCCGTTGCCGGGATATCTTGACCCCGGTGCTTCAAATGTGGGCGCCAGGCCGGCACTGGGGCGGGCGCGTCTGTTGGGTGCTCGGTGGTAAGCTCGGTGACTAGCTCGGCGGACGGGTCTGCCCGAGCTCTCTTCCCGGCGCGCCTTGCAGAGGGTTCTCGGCTGGATTGCCCGGTGGATGGAGTGGCAAGGGCGACCACAGCACTACTGGATTGGCCAGCGGCTGGCGACCGGGTTATAACGCTCGGCAGCTCGGCGGAGGTGGCGGTGAGAAGATTCTTGATTCTGCTGCGTTTGGCCATCTCTTGCTCCTCGGTCAGGCGGATGAGAGGAACGTTCGGAAGGGTAGGGTCTGGAGGTGGCGAAGGAGATCTGAGGAAGTCAGTTACTCTACTCCGGCGCGGAGCAGAATATCTGTAAGTCGGGGTGTAGCCGAGTAAGTCGTTGCAATCTCGGTGGGGATACCGAAGCACGGTCCGAATTGCCTCGACGTTTGGAAATTGGTAGTTGGCTTGTAAGGCTTGGATTGCTGCAAAGGAAACAGGAAAACCGGTTAGTTGCAGAGTAAAGAGTTAGACCAACCGAGCAAGGTGAGCGGCTTACATGAAGAACCGAAGCTTTTGTTTATAAACCAGCCCGGTACCTCGGCTGTTTCGTAGTTGCCGGACAAACCGTTCGGTCGGAATGCCAAAGCCACCGGTCCCCGTGCCTTGCACGTATTGTCCGCTTTGGCATTCCGACCGCACGGTTTTGTTCCTCCCCCACTGGGGGAAAAGGCCTATGCAAGGTAAGAGGAGCCAGCCTGCTTATAAGGTGGGAAAGTAGTCCCTCACAGACCGATGTGGGATTTCCCGCACATAACACATAAAATAATGCAAAACTAATATGCATGCAGAAATAGAGACTATAACATTCTAAGCATACTGTTCTAAGAAAATTAAAGAAAACATGCGAAATAAAGGAAAAAAGTAGACAAAACTAACACCATACATGATGGAATGCTAAACTAAAACCCTAGCATAAATGAATACTGAAAAATAAAGCAAGCTAGGTACTGAAATAAAAAAGAAGAAGAGGGTTTACTTGATGGTTTCAATGAACTGAAGAGAACTCAAAGAAAAATGCAAGAAAACCCAAGTTTTCTTGTTTGCAAGTCTCCCTTAAGCAAAGGTTCTGAGTTAGGGTCCAAGTTCTTCAAGCTTTGAATGTTTTTCCATTTCTTAGAGTTACTTAGGGTGGGTTATTTCGGAGTCAAAGCTGGAGGGGAGAAGAAGAGGGGTGTTTGGCTCTTAAATTCACTCAAGAAGCTCTTAAGTTGTTATCCTTTGTAAAGGAGGGGAGGGCCTCTTTTTAGAAGTAGAGGGGAAGGTTCTGGAACCCTTCTAGGGTTTCATCGCTTCTTCCTTGCCGCCTCCCTCCATAAATGCACTAAGATTGAGTTTTCAAAACTGGCTCTACTACGCTTGGATGTGCGCACGCATAACTCATGTGTGCATGCATGACTTGCCTTAGTACTCGTGCCATCCATGCATGCACAAGTGTTGGGTCCCATGCTCTTGGCTTACTTGTGGCCCAAGTAAGCCCAAATTGTGTTCTGATCAACGTTTTTGATAAAACCAGCCACTAATTCTAAAAAATGTCTTTGATCAGAGTATAATCGGGCTTTCCTAACTTTCTCGAGTGTAAAAAGTTGATTTTTGGCTAAAAACGAGTCTAGGGGTAACATGGTTACTTTTGTAAAAAGTCAATTTTTGTCTAAAATAGGTTTATATAGTAACTCCAAATAACCTTAATTTTTTCCAAAGATGAAGTAATTACAATTTCATCATTGCAAGACTTCCAAGCGCCTAAAGTCTTAGGGTCAGTCAAAATGGGATGCCTAGACTAATAACTCTCACTACATGGTCAATGTCTAATCTTACGTAGACCATGACATACATCAAGCTACCAACGACTAATGCATATGATGCCTTTGTTATGTATTCTTGTTCTTCATGTGTAGCTACATTGTGTTCTTTCATCAATTTGAAATAGCTTGCTAATGGAGTGCCTATGGGCTTCTTGAGTACTTTTTCAATGCACTCGACCTACGATAGTTTCAATTTTTTGTTCTTCATGTCCCTGCTAATTTGCATCCCTACAATTTGTTTTGTCGCACCCAAATCTTTCATTGTGAACTCTTTGGACAACTCTTATTTCAGTTTTAAAATATTATCCATGCTTGAACCTACAACAAGCATATCATTTATGTACAAGAGAAGTATTAAATACAAAGTATCAAGCTTTTTTTAATAACAATAATGATCACCATGGCACCGATGGAAGCCTGCACTTGCCATGAAACTATCAAATTTTATGTACATGCGCTTACTTTAGCTCATACAAACTTTTCTTCAATTTACATACCAGATTTCCTTTCCCAACCACCTCATAGCCCTAAGGTTGATGCATGTTGATATCCTCTTCCAAATCACCATGAATGAATGCAAATTTTACATCAAAATGCTCTCGATGTAGATTTTCAACCGCAACAGTGCTAAGTATGATACGAATTGTAGAAATCTTTACCATAGGAGAGAAAATCTCGGTATAGTTGATACCTACCTTCAGTTGGAAACCTTTCACCACCATTCTAGCCTTGTATCGCTTGGTGTCATCAGGTTCTTCTTTCAATTGGTAAATCCATTTATTGTGTAATGCAGATTTACCTTTGGACAATTGTGCTAGTTCCCAAGTCTGATTCATCACGAGAGACTCCATCTCATCATCCATTATGAGCTCTCAATTTTTCATTATCTCAACCTGTAAAGCTTCCTGACAACATTCTGGTTCACCATTGTCAATCAACAATAGATAATGCAGGGAAGGAGAATAACAATCAACAAGTTGTTTCTTTTTTTCTTTTTTTTTTGTCGACCTCCTACGAGGATGAGGAGTTTGTATCTCAATGGGTGGTGTCAACTGTACATTAATGTCTTGACATTATAAGAAATCTCCTCAAGCTCAATTGTTTTAGATCTTTTAGTCTTGTCATAAAGCCTATCTTTTTATAGAATATATTTGTTAAACACCACATCCATATTTCTAATTATTTATTTGATTTTCCTTGTCCCAAAATTGGTACCTATAATTATCAGAGTTATACCCAATAAGGGTGCATTTATGAGACTTGGTGTAGACATCCTATTTTTTACGGACCCTAAGACTTCAGGCGCTTGTAAGCTTGCCGATGATGAAATGGTAATTATATCTTCCTTGGAGATGCTTAAGGTTGATAAGAGCTGCTGTGTAACCTCGTTTTGGCCAGCAATTCTTTTTATAAAAATGACAATTTTGCTTTTAAACCCATTTTTATTGAAAACGCAACTTTTTGATCCCCACTAAGGAGGTAGAGGTCTAGTTGAATTCAGATTGATAGATAATTTCAAAACATTGGTTTATTTTATACAAAAATGTCAATTAGAAGTCAAATAGACTTACCTAGGCCAAAGGAGGGTTTAAAAGCCCAGAAACATGTACTTGTGCATGCACGCATGCCTTGCATGCATTGAGGGCATGTGCACCCGCATTTGGTGGCCTGGCCGTATGCCTGGCCACATAAGGGTTACGTAGTCACACAAGCTACGCGAGTAGGCTGTGTGGCTGCACAACCTATCGGAAGTGCTGAGTGATTTTTGGCTGCGAATTGTTCGGAAGGCACAATGAGAAAGTGATGGGAAACCCTAGGATGACCTAGGTTATTCCAAAACTTTCCCTTTAAGCCTATATATACCCCCTCCTCTCCTCTTTAGGGGAGATCAAGTTTTTGTTAAGTTTTTGAGAGTTTAAAGAGAGACACCTTTTCCCTTCAACCCTCACCCTAAATTTGAGATAAACAAACCCTAAACAACAACTCTACAATCCTAAAGTGCATGTGATGTTGAAACCAAAGCACATCTAAGTGAATCCAAGTATGAGGGAAGCTTGCAAGCAAGGATTCTATGGCGTTTCTTGCCTTTTCTTGCTTATTCTTTCAGTTTTCTGTAAAACAGTGGTAAGTCTATTGTTTTTAATTAATTTCAGTAGCTTCTAGGTTTTCTTTTCAGTACCTAATCATAGTTAGGGTGTTAGCTTGCTTAAAGCATCATGTAAGGTGGTTATCTTGCAATTTTTTTTTTTTTGCTTTATTGTGCATGTTTTGTTTAAGTTATATAAACAACATGTTTAGAATAATTTAGTTCTCATGTTTTGCATGCATATGGCTCGTTTTAAGCATCATGTATATTAGTTTAGCATTTTCTTTATTATTTGCTTTTTATGCATTAAATCATGTTAGTACCCTTAAACTGGGTTTAGGATGCATGTTGTATGTTTAGTAGCATGTTTAGGTCATATGTATATTATTTTGATTATTTCATACATGGTTGGACACTTGATGGTGGAATCCGTTGAGTTTTCTTCTTTTCATGGCATATGATTGCTTTGGTGCATTGTCCTTTAAATAATTCAAGTCTAAGTGCTTTTCATGCAAAATTGTGTGTTTTAAATGCTTTTCTCAATGTTGCTTAGTTTAAATCATGTTTATGGCCATTTAATCTTTTGATGGAAAATATGTGTTTTTGGTTGAATATAGCTGTATTCATTATATCTAAATTGAGTGGTATTTTATTTATTCAAATCACCTAGTTTTAGGCTTAGTAATGGTTTTTAGGGTTAATAATGAAGTTTGTGAAGCAATTAATTTTTTAAATCACAAAATAGAGAGTTAGTAGAGGCCAATCTTCGGATTGGGCAAAAGGGGGTCGTAGACACCCCATTTTTGACCGATCTTAAGACTCAAACATCATCAATTGAGCGCTCGGTGATTGCACATGTTGTGCTTGTTTCGAGGTTTTGGAGTTTTCGGCCGAGTGCCTTGCCTCCGGGCCTCTGAACTCTTTGTGTTTCGGCTCGGTTTGCGGACCAAGCCTTGTTTCCTTTCCTTGGAGGGAGGAAGTGGTCTGTAGACCACCTTTTTGAGGTCGTAGATCACCTTTCGTGGTCGTAGACCACTTTTCCTGCTTGAAGACTAGTTTCCGATTTTCGGAGCCTTCGGCTGCGCGCCTTGTCTCAGAACCGTTTAACGTTCTCCGCTTGGCTTGGTTTTCGAACCACACCTTGTTGCCTCTACCTAGAGGAACACTATGGTCTGGGAGACCACTTTTGATGCCCGTAGACTAGTTTTTGAGTCTCCTGGCTGCGCGCCTTGACCCCCGAACTTTCGTCTTGCATCCTTTTTGGTTTGTTTTTGGTACAAACCTTGTTTTCCTTCTTTGGAAGGTGGTACAAGGGTAGGAGACCAGTTCTTCCCCTTGGAGACCACTTTTCTTCCCGCCAGCCAGTTTTCTGGTCGGTCAACTGGTCTCCTTGGTCTTTAGGCCACATTTTCTGGTTGGCCACCACACCACTGCCCTGCTTTCATGCTGTAGACCTTCTCCCCCCATGGCCGACCACTTTTTGTCTTGGGAGACCACTTGTGGTGGTCGGCTGCTTTTCATCACCTTTTTGGAGATATTTTCTATCCAGCTGTCACAGCTAGAAGACACTAAAACCATCTTCCATATGTATGGAGGGATGGCCTTGGACCTTAAGCTTGTCCAACAAGCTTACACTTTTGTTCTCTATAAGAGAGAACCTCCCCCCTCCTCCTCCAGGTTCAGATGTTTTGGGCTGGAGCTATAGATACACATATATCTCTATGTCTCTCTATTTGTCTCATTTTTGTGCCTTAAAGTGACTTTTCTTCATACTATTGCACACAAACGCACACTCAAACACCATCCTTTTGTTACCGAGGCTTCTTGAGGTTTGTTTTGGAGTTTTTGGATTAGTTTGAGTTCAAAGAAGTTGCTGGAGTTACAGTTTTGAAGGTGTTCTTCAAGGGTGAGCTTCTAACCCTTAAAACCCTTATTTTTGCTTAAGCTTTTGGAGCTATTTGCATGGTTTTTTAGGCTTAACTTCCTACTGCAAAAAGTTCTATTTTTCAATCCTTAAAATGTTTGTTTAAGGTCACTTTTGTATTGGGGGTGGTCTACCCCCTCTTAGGCCTTGTTTGGGCCTTGTTTTGTGCCATTCTTTTAAGCTATCGAGACCACCTTGTTTTGGCCTTCTCACCGCTGAAACTCAAAGGAATTTCAGTAGTGGAAATGGTGTTTTAATGTCCCAAATAGGAGAGGGCCATCCCCTCGCCTTGTGTCTTGTATGCTTGCTTTATTTGCCTCATGTGTGAGCATGTTTGTTAAGCTTATGTTGGCCATATCTTAGCATGTATTTGGGGTTATTTCAGCATGACATATCACTGTTTTGACTTGGTTTTGTCATCCCTTGCATGCCTTATACACTTGTAGTGTAAATCTTGCAAACTAGCTTTGAGTGCTTCATGAAGTAGCATGTCTTTGTAGCTTGTTTTGAGTCCATCTCAGCATGTTCTTGGTGTTGTTTTTCCATGATATACCTCTGTTAAGGTTTGGTTTGATAGCCCCTTGCATGCTCCATACACTTGTAGTGTAATTCCATGAATTAACCTAATGTGTATCATGCTTTAGACTGTTATTCTAACATGATTTTGGCTTAACCCTAAGAAGCTTTTGTCCATATTTTAGCATGCTCTAGCTCTGATTTGTGTTGTTTTGGTCATGCATGCCATGCTTAGTATAGCTATAATGCATTCTAGCTTGTTAGCTTTGTGTATCAAGTCCACTAGCAAGCATTACTTGGCCTATTTGAATGATTTGGCATAATTTGTTATGAGATTTTAGTGCATGCTTCATGATCATACACTTGCATTTGTCACTCTTTCAATGCGTTGGAGGGTTTGCCCTTTATGCCTTAAACATGAATCATTGCATATGCCTTTATGCCTAAGCCTGCGAGTTATCATTTCAGTGTGTTTTTGGGGTTATTTTACCATGATATAACTCTGATTTTTGTTGGCGAAGCCATCTCATGCTTGGCCTTGATTGGTATAGTGTAATCCACCTTATTTGCCTTGCATACATCATGCCTTATGCCCTTCATGCTAACTTGTTTTGGCTTCCTTCCATACATGTTTTAGACTCATTTTGACATGTTCTAGGACTATTTTAGGTTTCCTTGACCATATGCTTCATGTTTTGCATAGTTGTAGTACAAATGCCTATGCTAGTTTCAAGCTTTGGGTACCATAGCATGCTTCATTTGTGTTGTGTACATGATTTGGCATCCTTTAACATGACATTTTAGAGCATATAGAATTGCCATGTTCCTATTTCTTTCACCCTTTGAGTGCCTCTAAGGGTTGTATATTGTTGCCTTATTTATGGCCTTGTGTGTATGCATGCATGCCTAGACCTTTGAGCTCCCATCTCAGCATGTCTTGGTCTTTGTTTTGACCTATTTGAGCTCTGTTTGTGGCTGGTTCGTCCATTTGTGCCATGCATTGCATGCCTCTTGTGTAGTCCCATTCACTAGCTTTCATGCTTAAGGATTCTCGCATGCCATACTTGCGTCGTTTGAATGGTTTGGCACCATTTCACATGACATTTCAGTGCATATAGTGTTGTCACACTTCCATGTTTGTCACTCCTTGCTCATGTTTGAGAGTTATGCTTTTATGCTTAGTTGGTGGGCTAGAGCATGTGCATGCTTTGTTTTGCACTTCATGCCTTAGTTTCATCATTATGGCCACTGATTTGGGCATGACTGAGGTCTGTCCATTTTTGGTTTAAGTCCATTTAGCATTGTGTATGCCATGTTGTTTTCATGCTTATATCACATTGCATTGAGTATGCCATGTTGTTTGCATGCATTGTGTATGCCATGTCACATTGCATTGTGTATGCCATGTTGTTCTTAGCATTGTGTATGCCATGTTCTTTGCATTGAGTATGCCATGTTGTTACATTGCATTGAGTATGCCATGTTACACTACATGTTTGAGTTGCATTGCATGTTTGCATGCTTGAGTTGCTTGTATTTGTTTGGATTAGGTGTTAGTCCAAACACGAGAAACAAGGGATGTTTCATACTTGAAGTGATGAAACATGCCTCAATTGTTTGCCGCCAACACTCTTGATCATACATGATAGAGTTATAGGCTTTTTGTGTTTATGTGTGCATTCATTTTACATTGAATTGTGCAATTCAGCTTCTCAGCCATCATGCATCGAGATGCGTGATTGGTGGCCCGAGGGTCGAGAACCACACTCCCTTGAGCTTATGAAATGATAGGAAGGGTGGTTGTGCACACATATCTTGCAAATACATGGCCATGCCCTTTCTTGCTCTCTGTTGCAGCAAATTGGAGAAATGCAGCAAAAACTGGTTGGCTAACTAGAAAAATTAGCTGGCTGACCACTTTTTCTGGTCTGCAGCAAAGAAAAGTGGTCGGCAGGTGGTTGGAAGCATCAACAACTGGTTGGCCATGCTCCCATAGGTCTCGGAAGCTTTCTGGAGCTTGGTGCAAGGTTCTGAGAACAATTGAAAACAGAGGCAATTTGGGGCATCGCGTTGGATTTCCGAACGAGACGACCGAGCATGCATGTGTTCTTCTCCCTCTGAGGACATTGCTTTACTGCTTTACTTAGCTAATTTGCTTAGCTAGTTTATGCTTTGGTTTTGTACCTAATTAGTAATGCGTTTAACTATTCAATTTGTGTTGTAATAGCTTAATTAGTTAACTTGTTAGTTAATTAGTTTTGTGATGTAATAATTAGTTTAATTAGCTTAGATTAGCTAGTTAGCTTCTTATTCGGACCCTCCGTCGAGAGGGCCAACTGTTGTAATAAGCGTGCGTGTGTGTGATGTATGTCTTCCAATCTCCATTTCTTTCTCCCTTTTACTTAACTGCTTACGATGGTTAGTTTTAGGGCATATTTCGATTAGCATACCTTATGCTTGCATGCGTGCATCATTCATCTGTTTTGCAAGCACCGAGCTCGGCGCATCATACTAACTGCATTGTATTTCAATTCCAAGTTGAATACGTGTATCGAATTGTCGCATTCATATGCCATTCTAGATAGCCGAGCCTATCTTAGTTGCATTCTTGCATGTGCTACATTAGCCATCTTAACATGAACTAGGATCATGCATGATTTCTAACTGGTTCTCTGTTTTGGCTCGGAATACACTGTGAGTGTTTAAGCTTTAGCATACTGCATGTGTGTTAATGTTGCCATGAAAGCATGCTTGCCGTGAGGCTAACTGCTTACTTGATATAACTGCCTAAATGCCTGTGGGTGAAGGTTGGATTGCTTGAATTGGAACAATTCATCAAATTCCCGATTTAGCCTACTTGCCAGTAGCAAACTTCAAATCATTTTCACAAACGAACATGTAATGTTTTGTTCCAACTTAGGCGATCTAGTCTATACTTTTGTATGCTGTGCGCATCACATAGTAATTCTAGGTTAATAATCGGAATAAGAACACATGTGTTTTCAAAAATAAAATATCATGCTTAGTACAGGCCGATCTTTGATCGGGCGAGCGGGGGTGCTCATTGCATGACTTTCCCCTCTCGTACCTAGGTTCTTGAGCCGAGGCAACTTTGGTGATGATAGACACGTGACCTGAGGCACAAGTCAGGGTTTCCTAAATTTCCCCCAAAATAAAATATTTAGGTGGCGACTCTGTATCTGGCAAAGCAGTCCATGTTTGGCACTTCTTTATAAAATCAGTTTTCTAAAACGATTTGCCGGATTCGGACTCTTTGGTGATTTATCGGTCTTATATCACACATTGTGAGACTAGATTCAGAACCGTGACATTTGAGTCCGAACTGTAGTAGCTAGAGAACAAATGAGATTTCGCGCCTTCGCAAGCGCGGAGCCTCGGGAGTCCTCGGGGCGCGTCCACAGAACGCGAGTGATGATGCGCTCAAGTTGGTTGAGGAGGTGTTTGCCAAACTGGAAGTTGATTTAGAGGAACCGAAGAAGGCAAAAGAAATTGCCGACTTCGAGATCTCCAAGGTGTTCGAAGCTAGAGAAAACGCGGCCTTGGAAAATACGTGGATGATGTACTAAAGTTTGAAAATTGGGGCTTCAAACATGGCTGGCTCAAAGCCCTGGCTGCCGCTAATGTGACATTGGAGCAGCCAATTCCATACGAGCAGCTAGAGGTTAAGCCGTTGGAGTCTGACCCTAAAGAATGAGTAGTGTCAATGTAATTTTGCTTTTTGCTTGGTATTTTATGTACGTAGTTTTTGTAGATTTTTGCTTATTTATTTTGTTTAGAAGTAAAAAATAGGGCAATTTTCATGTGTGAAATGACGACTGTTTGTACTCAATTTATTACTGAAAATCGCCTTTTTGTGTGTATTCTGCATGTGCTAATTAATAGATAAGTAGGGTGATGTAACTTAATTTGGCGATAAAATTAATGGCCAAGACGGTGTGAGAAGTAGCACAATTCGGTTATAACATAATCTGCTGAATTACGTATATATTTTAATGCCAAACTCGATTGGACAAGTGGGGTGATGTATTGTAATTCGGCTATAACTTCATATGCCGAGTACAATGGTATATTTGCCCTTGCCCTATTTGGACAAGTCGTTCGAAAGCCGAATGATCATATGTCTTGTGCCAATTGTGCCAATTTGAACATTGAAGAGCCGAATAAAACATACAGCTTGCAACGTCACATTGAATAAAATCTGTCAATCAGATGGGGCATTGTAGTTTGTCAATATATTTATAAATAGAGGCCAAATAGATTACTGAATCTGCCTTTACCCTAGCTAATTAATGAACCAAACTGACGAATATGTGTAGTTCATAGATTGGGTGGGGCACAGTAACTTGTCGGTGCAATGCATTGCAAGTAGGCTGAATAGATTAATGAATCTGCCCTTGCCCCAGCTGATTAATGAACCGAACCGCCGAATATGTGTAGTTCATGGATTGGGTGGGGCACAGTAA
>NW_021029396.1:79609-91228 GCF_004153795.1 Camellia sinensis
AACACTGATCACCGTCCCCGGCCCGAAACTGATCGGGGTTTTAATTTTGAATACCATCCCCGTCCCCACAGGGGTATTTTTCGGAGAAAAACCATTCTAATCAGGGTCGGGGGATCGGATCCTCGTCGGACCAGATTTAAATTGCCATCCCTAATCCCCTAGTTAATCAATAGAGCTACTCGTTGTTCAAAACCTTCGAACTTCACTAGGACGGACAATAATTCAAATTTCTCCAACGTTATGCATGAAGAATTGATTGAGTTTCATTATAATAAAATGACTAAAATTTAATGCCCAATGTAATTGAGAATAGGACAGGAAAAAATAAATTATAAAAAATAATAAAATAATAAATAACCAATCAAACCAAACTTACTCCTCCCTTCAAGTTATAGATGTAATTTGCGTAGACTAAAGTAATAAAAAATTTAAATTTAATACTTTGTGAGAGGGAGTTTTTATGTGCATTAGGGCCGAGCTAGGCCAATGCGTGATTTAAACTTTTAAAATACTTTTTTATAGATATTTTATTGATGTTTTATTTTAAAATTTTGTTTATATTTTATTTAATTTCATTATTTAAATTTTAATAGATGTTTTATTTAATTTCATTATTTAATTATTATTATTTTTTAAAATAAATTCATTTAAAATTTTAATTAAAAAACATATATTTTTAATGATATTTTATTTATTTTATTTTTTCAAAATAAAACTATTTAATTGTTTAAAAAAATAAAATAAAATAAATTTTTATTTAATCTAATTAAAAATAATTAAAATATTAAAGATATGTTCAACATTGCATTTTTATTTAATCTAATTAAAAATAATTAAAATATTAAAGATATGTTCAACATTGCTATTATAGTAAATAATTGAAAAGGGTTAAATGGTCATTTGAGTATTTATCCTTCTCCATAATATCCTAAACAAACATAAGATTCATATCCTATCCAACCAAATCTAATCTCATGACTAAACAAACATGGAATACAAATCCTATCTAACTAAATAGTCTAAGGCCCTATTGATTCCAGGATATGAAGATTGGGATTGGATATTATATCCGGTGGGGTCCACATATCCCATGTTCGCAATTTTTTTTTGAAGGAGATATAATATACCATGGGATTGTATATCCCCCAAATTTGGAGGATATACAATACCACCACCACCTCCCCTATTATATCATATCCCCTGGTCTGGGATATGAGTTAAAAAGTCTAATATGCCCTCGTCTATCTTATATACACAGACTAGGGCTCAGAAAATATACGCAGGTCATACATCCAGCGGAAGAGAAAAAGGCTCTGGTTTTGCTAGTTTAGATCTGCTCAATTTTGTGACTGATTTCCGTTGGCAAGACTTCATTCCGGTGATTATCATCGTTTCCCTCTACCTTGCTTTCTTTTTTTTTGATTTTCTGGTTTTAGGTTTTTTTTGTACGATTTTTATGTAAACCATTTGTGGTCTTTCCATTTATTTTTGTTCAATCTAAACCCTCTTGAGGCTGATTTTTACCCTCTTGTCTATGATTTTTGGAACTTTGATTTTCTAAACCCACTGATTTGTAAACCCACTGATTTCTAAATTGATTTTTCGAACTTTGATTTCTAAACCACTAAGATAACAGAAAGTTTGTAAACCCACTGATTTGGAACTTTTGAAACTTTTTGGCCCTTTTTGGAATAAACCCACTGCTTTTTGGAACTTTTTGTTCAATCTAAAATTTCTGTGATTTTTGGAACAGATTTTGTAATCAAACATTTTTTTTTTTTTTATCAGTGGGCTTTGATTGTTTTGTAATCAAATTCGATTCAATCAATAAAAAGTTGTCTCTGTTTTATTGTTTTATTAGAACCAGATTTTATATCTCTGTTTTATTTATTTATTTATTTATTTGGGGCTTTGATTCAAGCAATAAAATTTTATTTGTTTTGTATGTAAAGTCTAGGAATTTGATTGAATCAAACTCTTGACATTAAAAAAAATAAAAATAAATAAATAATCTATGAAGAGTTTGATTTTTTTACATAATTAGATTTTTATATATTGGGAAAGGTAGTTTAAAGATTGATTTTTGTTTGATAATCAGATTTTTATAATCAGATTTTTCCCAAGGTTGATATATTGGGAAAGTTAGTTTACATAATCAGATTTTTATAATCAGATTGATTTTTTTACATTATCTGATTGTCAACAAAATTATGTCAAAAGTTTGATTTTTGATGTAGCTTAATAATCCTTCTTATTGAATGCTTCTTGTGGATAAGATTATTTTCTATCAAATCTTATTGTTTACATGGGGCTGCTGTGAATAATAGTTAGCATCGATTTAGTTATCTATTTGATTGCTTTAGTTATTTAATTTACTTGTGCACTATTTCTTTTCATAGATGGCAAGTAATAAAGGATTTGATGGTAGGAGGGACCTCATTGAGGCCTATGTTGCCCTGCAACATATTGTATCATCCATGAATTATACTTGTGGAGTTTATATAGTCGTTTTGCATGCTGCACTGGAAAGATTTGAGGCTACAAGGAAAATAAGTAGAAACCCTAATCCTTTCAAACAACAACTTGACCACGTAAATAGGTTGGTTAGAGATAATGACATAGATTGCCATGAACAAATACGAATGAATAGGCATACCTTTCTGCGGTTGTGTGGGCTTATCAGAACAAAGGGTGTGTCAGATTCAAAATATGTTGTGTTAGAGGAAAATGTTGCTATGTTCTTGACTGTGCTTGGGCACCACCATAAAAATCGAAATGTCAAATTCAATTTTATGAGTTCTGGTCAAACATTTAGTAAGTATTTCAATGATATCCTTAAGGCTGTGCTTCGACTGTAAGGCTGTCCTTAGTAAGTATTCCTCCTGAGGCACATGTGTAGTGCCTATTTTGCATAGTAATTAGGAGGTTTAGAAATATTTTGACAGACTAACTGATTTACGTCCCCTAGAAATGTCTTTTGTACCTAATTTTGTTGTAATTGTTGAGGTTGTAAGTAAGCTTGTGGATATGCATATATAACATATGATGTATGGTGACAATCATGATGCTTAATATATTAAGTTGTCTGTTGTAAAAAAATGTTATAATTTACTTAGAATGAATGAAGGTTATTTTTATTTATAATGGCTTGGATTATTTTATAAGAATAATGATGTGCGATGAATGAATGAATAAAGATGTTATTTTTTTTCATTCAATGATTATTTTTGTAAGATAAAATTTTTTAGAATGAATATTAGTTTTTTTTTGGGGGGGGGGTAAAATTATTGAATTTAATATAATATAGTTTTTTCATCAATGGACATTAATTTAATATAATTTTTTTTTGTTTTGAAAAATTATTGAATTTAATATGAATATTTAATTTGTTCAAATAAAAAATAATATGAATTTTTAATTTGTTGATTTACATTAGTTTTTCCTAATTTGAACAATTTGGTTTTGATGGACATAAGGGCAATATGGGTATTTAAAATATATTATGAGGGTAATCTTGGAAATTACTTGTTTGTATCCCACAATATATTTTATAAAACAAACATGGATAATATATATCAGGTCTTATATATCAAATCAACAAACATGATTTGGGAGATATACTATCCAATACATATATCATATTCATTATATATCCTGACTATATCCATTTTATATCCAATGAAACAAACAGGGCCTAAGACTACGAATCCCAAGATTACAATCCAGTGGATTCTAATCCCCCTTTATCTAGTCCGTCTAAATAAACACACTCAAAGTTCACAAATTCACAATTTAAAATTTATTACATGATTAATTTTGTAACGAATTAAAAATTTGTCACATAATTTACTGTCACTGTTGTCCTGTTAAAAATAAATAAATTACTGTCATTATTGTGACAAATTAGAAAAATCTTTTAAATCTTTTTCCAATGAAGTAAGTGGGAATTTTGAGATGTGTATTTCCCCGCAAATGGTGAGCGTGTTTGGTTTGTATTTTGAGATAAATTTTTAAAAAAAAATAATTAGAGAGAGAGTTTAGAATGTTTTTTTATTTATTTGGTTGTATATTTTAAAAATAGTTTTAAAGTTTGAGAGTTTAGAATGATTTGATATTTTGTTGTAGTTGAGTAGATATGTGTAAGAAAAAAATGATTGTGAATGAGAGATAAGAGAGAAAAAGTAATTGATTGATGCGTAATAGAAAAATAAATAATTTTAAATTTTTTTAAAAAAAATTTATAACTAAACATATTTTTAAAATTCTTTTTTAAAAATATATTTTAAAACACAAACCAACACATCCGATATATATATATATATATATTTTATTTTTAACACAAAATGTTATTATTTATTTTGTAAATAAATATTTTAAATCTTTAATTAAGTGCATAGTATGAGAACTATGCTAGAATAGCCACACACAAAAAAATTTATATATATTTGATAGTTATATATTTTTAGTTGCTATAGTTTTATTTATATATATCTGATGGTTATATATTGTATTTTTTTTTATGATACATGATTGCTATAGGTTATAAAATTGAAGTGTAGTGTTTTTGTTTTAAACATTAGTTTGCTTTTAAAATTTACTTTTATAAAATGATTTTGAAACAAATAAAAATGTTATAGAATTCAATTTTCACACAATTTTTTATCTTAATTTATTTTTTTTAACTAATCAAACCCCTTCAAATTTTATTTTTTTACCTTAATAGATGTGAATTCTATTCATTTTTTTTTTTCCAACTAAACCATTCAACTAAACAAACCCACTAACAGAAATTGGGGTTGATGTTGTGAGACTCGTGGAGATGTCTTGGATATCTCCCGTTCTTATTTGAATAAGTTAAACGGTTCATATTGCAAGATTCATAAAGTATATCATCTGTAAGAAAAAAAATTAAATTAATCAAACGTACATAACCCTATAATCATGCTCTAATTATTTTTTAAAAAAATATTAAAATTATACTAGCTGTTTATTTTTTTAAAAACGAAATGCGATCTTGTTATAGTATTATAGATGTCCAATTAATATATTTTTTTCATAAAATATTTACTCAATGAACCTTAAAATATAAATAATTTGAATCGTTGAAATGAATTCGGGACACGCCCCACTACAACATATAAAAGTTTTAGAGATCAAATTTTTTTGACTTTAAAAGTATAAATTTTGTTACCAAAAACATTTAGGAACTAATTTCAATTGTTGTAAGGATAATCGCTAAACGGTCGTCCCAAAAAATCAAAAAATGAGTTTTAGGGATAAAATTTTAAAAATATTGCTAATAAATATATTTTTAAAGACAAAATAACTTGATCTAAAAAATATTTAATTTTTAAGATTTGGTCCCAAAAAATTATTAATTCATTATTAAATATTCAGTTTTATCATTAAAAATAAAATAATAATACTTTTGAAGATAAAAATATTTTATCCTTAAATTTTTATTTTTAAATCGTTATTTCTTGTAGTGCCTCACATAGCCTCACAGGATGAATGGGTCTTGCTGGAGACCCCCAGCTGGGCAGACCCCCAGCACCCCCACCTCCACGTGGGGGCTGGCAATGGAAGAAAAAAAAAATTATTTTTTTGGACCAATCAAAAGGGACCCCCAGCACCCCCACTGGGGTCCTATGCATTTTCCCAGGATGAATACTGCCAAATCTCCCATTTATAATATCGTCTTGCTGGGCTGATGATCACATGTATTAATGTTTCTATTTTATTTTATTATTATTTTTTTATTAAATAGTAGCGTTTGCTGTCACAGTGATGTGATGCGATAGCATGCCCCCTAATTCATATTTTGGAGTTTAGATCTGTAAGGCTCCGGTGTCCCATATCGAAAATGGAGGGAGAGTTCCTAAGCTATAAAAGTAAAAATTCGAACCCTTATATAGCATCGAGACCTTTTCTCAGGTGATGAGATCCCTATTAGAACTCCCCAGTTAAGCATGCTTAAACTGGAGTAGTTTTGGGATGGGTGACCAACTGAGAAGAACAAATATGTGCGGGCGTGGCCCAAAGCGGACAATATCGATGGCATGTGAAGGGTTGGGGCGTTACAAATAGTATCAGAGCTGACTCTCCGGAATACCGAGTGTGGGCCCCTAGCATCTCTCTGTGCATATGAGCGGGCTTGCGAGCTAGCAAGCTACTGCACGGGGACGTGCAGCCTTATGGGGGGTGGATTGTAAGGCCCCAATGTCCCACATCGGGAATGGAAGGGCAGTTCCTGGGCTATAAAAGTAAAAATCTGGACTCTTATATAGTATCGAGGCCTTTTCTCGGGTGGTGAGATCCATATTAAAACTCTCCAGTTAAATGTGCTTAAGCTAGAGTAGTTCTGGGATGGGTGACCCACTGGGAAGAACAAATCCGTGCGGGCATGGCCCAAAGCGAATATCGATGACATGTGAAGGGTTGGGGCGTTACAAGATCCTCTCTTTGAGGATCCTCCTTCATTCCCTACTTGCAAAGGTTGAGAAAAGCCGTTACAGATCCAACAGTTAAAATAAATAAATAATATGAAATTTTTTTACTGAAATTTTCCCACCCGCTGCTATACATACACATAAGTTATACATTTGAGTCACTCTCACTTAGCCTCACACTCACCATTTCTCCTCCACCAAAGCCAATCTTACCAGTGACCACACCCCGATGGCGACCTACTCCCGACGACAGCGATCCCTAATCCCAACCGATCGCTCCAGCCCTCATTTTCTTTGTTTCACGAACCATAGCTCTACTACGACCGCGACTACCATATACATTAGCAAAGAAATTTGTTGAGGAGAAAGTGGGTTCTCAATCCATAGATAAACCAAGTTCGTCCTCGAAGCGCTAAAATTAAAAAGTTAGGGTTGTAATGGACAAAATAGATTTGGAATTTCAAAATTAGGGCTTTGATTAGGGATTCCAACAGGCAAAAATTAGGGCTTTGGTTTGGGTGTTATTGACTTGATATTTGTAGTGCTATGACCTTCTGGATTAGTTCCCATCTTAGATTAGTTTGTTGTGTTTTATTTTCTGATTTTACCTTCATCTCATATTACTTGTCATTTGGCTTCTAAGCTTCTAAAAGAAGATGAAACGAAAGAGATAAATATTTGACATGTGGGCAACATGGACATTGACATGATTCTCTATCCCTCTCCTCTGGGAATATGATATTCAAATGCTATGATCATATATTTGTTTGCTTATGAAAAGAAAATGACTGACAAAATTGTATTGTTATAAAAAAATTATAATTTAGGACCATCCACATAGATAGATGAAAAAGCAACTTCTGTTATGGGCATAACTCTATATTATTTGGTGGAGAGACCTCCCTGTGATAAATATTTTCTTATGAATGCTATCCTGCTTCAAACACAAGCATAGAACTACCATATGTGTGTAATTACAAATCATTTAATGTAGACTTTGTCTATGGGACTTTACAAATCATTTTCTTTCTCATGAATGTTGATCCTGCTTCAAACACAAGCATAACACAGCACTACAAATTTCTTGTCTATGAGACTTTAGGACTTTGGGGCTTCTACTAGCATGATTTTGACATGTGGACAGCATGGACATTGACATGATTCTTTGTCCCTATCTCTGGAAATATGATATTCAAATGCTATATTCATATATTTGTTTCCTTGTGAAAAGAAAATGACTGACATTGACATGATTCTTTGTCGCTCTCCTCTGAAAATTGTATTGTTATAAAAATGTTATAATTTAGGACCATCCACATAGATAGATGAAGAAGCAACTTTTGTTATGGGCATAACTCTATATTATTTGTTGGAGAGACCTCCCTGTGATAAATATTTTCTCATGAATGCTGATCTTGCTTCAAACACAAGCATAGCACAGCACTACAAATTGCCTGAAGGCTTACATCTTAAAAGACAGAGAAAAGGCTTAACCCCTTTACATCAATGGCATTCCGCCCACAATATAAGGCCCCGTGGCCAACAGATAAGGAAGATCCATGACCTTGAAACATTTCTCCATGTTCACCTGAAAAAGATTAGCCACGTGGAATGAACATATAGTCTAGTAGAGATCTCAACATGGTCCTCAACAATAACAATCTATAGATAGCTATGATCATAAATGCTAAGTCTCATACTGTATAAGAAATGTGACAATTTATAACCAAAGTATACTTACATATATACTTTTCTCAAAAACACCCATTTCTTTCGTTAATGTAGACAACTCGCATTTCCTTCCTCTTAGCACCATTTTACCAAATTTTATATGACAAATAACAATTCATGAAGACAGACTTTTACCAAAAACCTTTTACACTTTCTCACCCTTTTTAGACTTACACTTGATTTGACTTTTCAAAATATGTTTACGAGTACCCGATAACTTTCACATTTCTTACAATCTCAACACATTACTCATGTCTACTTCCCACACATCCATGCCCATGCAAGTATACCTTTAGTACAAAAAGAAACACGATAAGCATCTAACAGCTATCTACTTCTACAGTTTAAGCAATTCGACCTTCCAAAAACCACAACCATAATAACACATGACATACTCAAATATATCGAAGCAATAACAGTGAATAAATTCCGCTCTACCCGCGTCAAGCATGGTAAGCCAACCATACATCTTTCCACAATGAAATACCAATTCACCAGACACCGGCTGGAAGAGAATGGTACGTTTGCCAATTCTCCAGGCGCTAGCTGGAAGGTAATGGCACCTCTGATTCTTAGCGCAACCAATTCTCCAGGCGCTAGCTGGAAGGTAATGGTACCTCTAATTCTCAGTGCATTACACATTTTCTAACCATCACTTCATACAACATTCATAGATAACACAAGTGCACTACA
This sequence comes from Camellia sinensis, assembly GCF_004153795.1. Lineage (NCBI taxonomy): Eukaryota > Viridiplantae > Streptophyta > Magnoliopsida > Ericales > Theaceae > Camellia > Camellia sinensis. The sequence continues at coordinate 88,483 of NW_021029396.1, forward strand.
GACACATAACCATTTTAACATTCACACTGTCATCCTCCACCAATGACCAAGGACAAACCTCTGAGCAATATGTATTAAATGCACAATATACAATCATCCAATCCTTATAAGGCGTTAGGTCCAACAACAACAATGATATTCCAAGGTTTTCAACTTTTACCAAGGTTCTTTCTCAATCCACAAAAGAGTTATAATTGCTCCTACATTCCAATGACAATTTCTAAAATTTCCAAGTTACAATACACCAATTATATATATATATATATACACACACATATATAGAATGAGACTCTTTTCCTTCAATTAACCAAAATCCCAATCCATGGATAACCAAATCATGACCCACTCAATTTCCACTCAAACATAAAATCCAACATTTTATTCTCATGATTTAACCCTTTTTAGCAATTTACAGTTACCAATATGTTATAATCTAATATGGGCAGTCCAACACAAGATAAATGCTAAAATCACAAGACCAACTTAATCTTAAATCCATCAACAATTCTTTGTTAAAAATCCCTTTAGCTCATAACATGATTAGTTTCACAGTTTCAAACCCCCTTTACTATTTTGGGCATTATATAAAGAGAAATTTAGGGCTTCATCACTTTCTAAACATGAACAAGTTGAACCACTTCCAAAATTAACCCAACAACAATTAATTCACAAATCTCAACCTCAACATCAAATCTTAAACCCCCTATCATGATTTTCAAAAAAAAAAAAAAAAAATCCATAACAACATGGCTTTTATGCAATAAAGACATACCACATGTCTATCTATAAAAGAGGTATTGAATCCCTACCTCAAGAGAGAAGAGGAAAAAAGCCCAAAAATCAACTCTGTCAGAATTCGATCTCCACCGGTCAAGACAAAGCCCTCAACTTGCTTATCATTTGGGTATAAGGGACTAGCACCAAAATCTCAATGGATTCTTGAGATCAAAAGAAAATACAAAGTTTTGAGGGTTTGAGTAGAGAGAGATGAGAGAAAAAGAGAAAGAGAGAAAAAGATTGTATAAAGAGAGAGAGACATTCAACATATGAAGTGAAAATGGACAAAAGAGTCGAATATAGCTGAAAAGCACGAAAAATGAGGCTGAACACGCGCCTGGGCGCACGTGCGTCGCCCTCTTCAGCACGTGTAGAGTGTCTCTCTCGCACATGCGGGTCTCGCCTCCGCACGTGCGGTCTCTCCTGCGCCTCCACCTCCGCACTTGCCTTTTAGGTAGTGTGCACACAGTCCTCACCCCTGCTTCCCACACGTGCGGCCCCTCTCCTGCACGTGCAGCCCAAGGCCCCGCACGTGCTGCCCTGGCCCTCCAGCTCGGAAAAACCTCGGCTTCTCACCCGACACCCCGGAGCCGACCTCGCACCCTCCGAAGCGAGTGAAAACTCGGAAATGAAACAATGCAATCGAAAATATTTAGAGAAGGAATTTTCAACAACGACTTACCCAACATAACTCAAAAGAAACGAGACGGCTTTCGAACCGGTCATCACAAGATAGGACAATTTCTACTTCAGCTCATCTAACTTTGCTTGGACAACATGTTGCAATAGATCTTCTGTAATTTTTGTTTCACCATCTTCTTGTTTTTTTTTTTGCTTACTATTATAACTCATTGTAATAGAAATATTTTGATGAATGAGAATTCGTGGCGATTTCATATTGTTATGAATTTCAAAATTCATTTTTCCTCAATAATATGAAATTTTATTTTATTTTATTTTTTGTGCAGGAAAAAAAATACAGTTATTGTCGTGAGAGAGGTGTTTTGTAAAATCTTGGTTTGTTAATAAAAGTGTTTATTGTGGAAACTTGTTTGTATGACGTTTTTGTATACATGTATTAAACATAAGTTGGTAGAAGAATAATATACAATTTCGCAGTCTTTTCCTAACAAATATAACATATTATTAAAGCGATACATGTTAGAAAATTAAAGTATCCGATGGTAATATTGTATTTCAAATAGAGAATTTATGAATACAGTAATATATATAAATTTATATTTATATATTTTATAGATATATATTTATATATGTACACATTGACATATATAAGACATTACAAAAGTAATATGTGAAATCTTTTGCAATAATATAATATATTTAACAATGAGAAGTTAATTGTTCATAATTAAATAGTTGGTCATAATGTAGATATTTAGTGTTATATTTTTGTGTGTATGCACCATTTTTTAATTAGATTATTAAATTTATATAAAAATTGAAAGAAATTTGTGAATAATTAATGTAAAATTAGAGATTAGTCACTACAAAAAATTCGCTTTTTTGCGACGGTAAAATACCGTCGCCAATACCAAAGAAGCCGTCTCCAATGCCTTTTTGCGACGGTAAATAGCCTTTAGCGACGGTAGTAGGGGGTCGGAAAAGAAGGGGTAGCTAAAGGTCTTTAGCGACGGTAAACGCCGTCGCAAAAACATTGGCGACGGCAAAGATGCCTTTTAGCGACGGCAAAATGCTGTCGCAGTTAATGTGTAAAAATCTGAAGTTTTTGAGACGGCACTAAAATACCGTCGCTAATATGGTTATTTGTATAGAAATAACTGCTTTGGGAAAGGGTTTATTTGAGACGGTAAAAATACCGTCGCTAAAATGGTTATTTGCGACAGGTTTAATACCGTCGTTAATACTGTTATTTGCGACAGAAAAATGTGCCGTCTCTAAAATATTATTTGCGACGGTGAAAATACCGTCGCTAAAGGCCTTTTGTTCA